>KZ302023.1:0-100050 GCA_002554575.1 Amanita thiersii Skay4041 | reverse complement strand
ACAGAATAATAGCGTCATCATTCTCGCTATCTAATCAATGATTCCATATCTGCTTTGTTGACAGATGTCTTCAATTATTTGAGAGCATATAATTTCGACAAACTGCACATTGTTGTGCATGATATCACTGTGATATTCATAGATATCCACAGTCTATCCCCAGTGAGTCCATGGATGGATGGACGGCACTTGGCTAGCTATAATTAGATTGAACTATTAATAACTATCTACAGTCCAATACTTTAGTGCCTTATGGGTGGCTATTCTAACAGCACAAAGTCATGATGAATTTCATGTGCACTTGGTGTTCATGGAGGGTGCACATTCTGCACTCATTGATCATGATGGTTCACAACATTCATGTTCAGTTCACAATGATCCTTCTCAATTCATGAACATTCATGGTGTTCACAATATTTTTGTCCACCATGGACAGTCATAGAAAACACTCAGAAAAATAACAAAGAAATGTAATGACAACAGTAGAATGAAAATACGAGTCATAAAAATAATAATATAAAAACATGTATTTTCGTAGAGTAGAAATTCAGATATCTCTTGTCGCAATTCTCGTCTGACCGGCCTCAAACCTGTGAGAACTGGGCAATACCTTATAGAAGTCACAACACGTGGACAAGCAATCGTCACTAAATACCTCTGCAATGTTTGTTGTATGTTTGTCACAAAGGCGAGTGGCGTTGGAAGACCAGCCTCAGCAATTCTTTTTGACCTCCCACTTGGACCATCGAAGAAACCTATCCGACCATCTCACTTATAGTCACATTCTTCTTCCTCGAACCCCACTTTCACACCACAATGCTGTTTGATAGCCTTCGCCGGTTTATCTTCAATCTTGCTGCTCCTGAGCAGCGAGAAACATTTGGAGGCATGCAGATAGATAGCAGCACGCCTTCTTTCTGGTCTTCTGACAAAGCAGTCACCACATGGACTAGTATGAGGGCGCCCGCTACGAGAAATGAACGTGCCACAGCACGGCAACAGCCAGGTTATAATAGGAACGCCACTTCTGCTTCTGAATGTGTGGCGTCAGCAAATTTGCCATTCGGAAACGGAAAGGTATTTCATTTTCACATTGAGATGCTCTTAGCTTCGCCACTAACACGCAATCGCCTTATACAGTCAGATATATCGAATTCTAGAAAGCCGCTCTTTACTGCTGAAACCAATGACAACACCGTGAACAAGGTGAACCATTCTGTAACAGTGAGTTTGTCTCGCGTGATTCCTAATCACCTTGTTTCTAACAGGTATATATCAACAAGAAGTCAACACATCAAAGAAATTACGCCACACGTCTTACTCGGAAGGAAGATCCACCTCAAAGCCAAATAACTGCCGATCTGAAAAAACATGGTATCAAAGTCCGTGACTTCGCCACACCACAAGAGGTGGCAAAATCGAATCTTCAACCAGTCCCGGACTTGTTCAATCCCAAACAAGGGATTGCAGTATATGAGTATGGACTGCGGTATCCGTCATTACGTCGCCCTATCCCCGGGCAAGTACTTCGTCGACTCCTTGACATCGGATGGGTTAGTACACAAGAGGTTCAAAGGCGGTGCGGAGCCAGAGACCTACACGCACTCCTCGTGTACGATGAGTACGTCAAAGGACAGGAGTTGGAGGGTCATATACAATACCCATGGCGTCCTTGCTGTCGTATAGAAGATGTTCCGGATTTCAATCAGCGTCTAGAGTATCTGAGGGAGCACATTGAAATGCTGGCATCCGTTGACTTGTTAGCAAACGAAAACGAAACTCGCTATTTCATGTCCAAGCTCGAGGACGATATGAGGCTTGCTCGAATGATACTGGATAAACTTGATAACGACCAGGAGGCATTGGTCAAATTAGGCGTTTCATCAGTACCTTGGGACGCGGCCGCGATCAGCAGGATCCTGGAGATCATGAACCCATTTTTGCCTCCATTGCCTGAGCTGATGGCAGAGAAGCTTAGAAAGCGGCCATCAGAGGTTATCAATGTGGATGAGGAACCCATGGGACAAAGAAGCTCCAAGCGATTGCGTCGCTCGTCGCCTCCAACTGGACCTTCCGACATTCCTGCGTACGTCAATATTCCTGTACCACCCAATTTCGCCGAATTCCTCGCTTCTGGAGACCCCCTTAGTGTTGTTTCAACACTGTTTAATGGACAGAGCACTGCATCTTCATTGTCTGTGAACCAGTACACTATCGCCGAACAGGGAAACAGACGTAGTAGGAAGAGAATGCGCGGGAGTGCCGGAGATGCTGTGGGTACACAAAATAGGAGACGGTCGCAGCGTTTGTCAGGCAAGCGTGCACCTCCTATCGTTATTGATTGATCTTCCACCCAACAAGTTGGTGGTGCGCGTTATTGGTCTATAGTTGTTCGTACCCCTCAGAAAGTTGAAGGGGTTGAATTGTGTAGTCTTCGACGCTCCGTATTCTCTCCTCCCAGTTCTCTGGAGATCTCAGTGAAACGTTTCATTCTTATTTGTGTCCGCCTGTCTTAGCTATCATTGCTCCATTGTACTGTACTTGTATTTCTCGCGTCGGGGCGGAACTTGAACACTCTTGAATACTCATGCTTGTAATCTTAAATCGCCTTTTCAGAGCTTTAAATTGAATTGTGGGGCTTCCTGAACATCATTTTGTAACCACAGACACAGAAAGCAGTATAGCGACCTATTTCGAAGATTACGACCAGGTTGTTGGCAGACCCGGAAGAATGGAAGTTGCCGTATATGGATTGCGGCAAATCCCGAATTCTTTCTGAGCCGCCGAATCATGTGGAGCTCGACTCTAAGCCAAATCAGAGAGGAAAAAATAATCAATCATGGTCTCCTACTACGACGAGATCGAAATCGAGGACATGGCTTGGGACCCAGTCAAACGACTGTACCACTATCCATGTCCTTGTGGTGACAGGTTTGAGATTTCACGGAGCCAGCTCGCTAATTATGAGAATATCGCGACTTGTCCGAGCTGCAGTTTGATTATTCGTGTGATCTACGATCTAGTGCGTTTTTTATTTTTTCCAAGTTCTGTTCCCGGAACGTGTTCTAATAATTTACTCTACTTTTCGCGCTAGCTTGATTTTGAGGATGAGCCGCCTGATGATGAGAACGATGGGATCGGGGAGAAGGAGCAGAAGGAAGAAGGCGAAGAGTCCTCTGATGACGACCACTTTGAGGATGCCCTTGATAAGCTCCACATTGATGAGGTTTCTCGCGTTGTTGCTATCGCTGCATAAACATTTTGTGACTATTGAAGAGAGGAATTGGTAAGACGAGTAATCCTGATTTTGTCTGCGGGACTTGATACGTATTCCCAACTTGTCAGAAGATTGTACTTTGTACCATCTTGTGCTGGCTGTAATATTGTTGTAATTTTATGAAGTTAACGGGGATTGCCCTTGTGATAACTTTTCGGCGGTGTACCAGATTTCGTAATCGCAATGTAGTGACGGCATTTGGAGAAGGCGTGTACTCCAACCTCCGAGCTCCGTCCCTTTAGGTACGGCGCTTTCGTGATTCTGTTACGCGAACCGCCCTTTGTGTCGATAGGTTCAAAGCGACTAAGACGACGGGAACAATACTGGATTCACCTACCAGATGTATGGCGCGGTTACGGCGTTGACCGTCTTTGTGGAGTTATCAAGGAAATAATTCATTGATCCAGGAAGTGTTGATGTAAGCGTCGTTTTGGGCAACATGAATTCCTTTGAGACCCACACTCACCTGTTCTTAGTTAATTCGGTTCCCAAAAAAGCTTCCAAGGTTGCTTTGGGTGGTTGTTTGGGCGGTGCTGCTAGTAGTCTATTGGCCAGGCGCATGGACTCATTCGTGAATTCGCCTATTACGATGGCTATGGTTCTGCGACTACTTGGTAAGGATACGGAGATGCTTTACGTCGCTGTTGATATTATCGAGGGTTGCTTGCAATATTCGCACAAGAACTGGCATCTCGTTTTGGTGACACGGCTGTATGTGCTGGTATTCGTACGCTTTTTGAACTTAAACACTACACATGATAGCTTGAGGATATACTTAGCTTGGCCAAAACACCCGTGCTGCCGCTGGTCTCAGATTCTCTGGTAAACTTTGAAAGTGCAGGGAAAGAGGAGGATACCAAAGTATGCGCCACTCTATAAATTTCGGTTCTTGGAATAACTCACTGTGAGACAGATAAGTAAATCTGGAATTAGTGCGATATATCAAGCAATCATTGATTTGGAACATATGGTTACTTTGGTTCCAGTTCCACCCCCTCGCCTCCAGCATACACGGCACAAGTGATGCTCTCACATCATGCATTCACTACTCCGTTCCGTTCCTAACACTGTCTTCGAGACCTACAAAACTGAATGGCACACGTATGATAGTGAGCCAAAATCGCGGACGCGAATTTGCTGGAAGGATTGGTGTTCTCAGCTCTGGAAGCAGATTTTCATAGGTAAGTGACATCTCAAAGGTTTCGTGTGATATTTTTGTTCATCAAGCGACTTTCAGGCAGCTGGAATGATGAGAATGTGAAGTGCTATATTCAATTATAGGTTGGAGCGTTCTTTGTTAGATGATATTGAAATTACGAGAGGTGTCTGAGAACCCAATGTGACAAAGGCGTGACGTTTAGTATGATATCAAATGTTGTAACATTTATCCAAGTTGCGTCGTCAACTACAAGGCCACAAGACCTCAAGCGGACCATATGTAAGTGATTTGTTCTTTTCACGAATAGTAGATGACTAGAGATAGGTAACGAAAGCTCGCACTTTGTCATGGAAGATAATGTGCCCAATGCGAGCCTGATATAACGTCAATCAGCATATTTTAGGCTAGCTAAAACTGGATATTCATTCTTCCAAGAATGTGCAGTACATGACATGTACTCAATTGACCTTAATTAGCTCAATCAGGTGCCATGATAAGAGGGACTGGCGGGCGATCAGGCTCATTGGAAGTTTTCCTCTGCCCATTCTCCATGGCGTCAAAACCTAGTCATGCAGATCTTGGCATTCCACCTATATCAACTCTTATATCCGTACAAGATGAACGAACGCAGGATGAACGAACACCCCTCCTTGGTCTTCGCGAAACCATAACTCATTTCATTACAGAAGAAATCATTACCCAAGGCGATTTGGAGGAAGGCAGAGGCAAGGCCTCCAAGTTCAGCTGGAAAGACTTCACGCTTCAATGCATGTTTCTGCTTCTGTCTATTATTGGGCTGGGGTTAGTTGCAAGAGAGTTCATCAAAAGGGCTGAACTTGATGTTAGCGTTCTATGGGCCGCTAACCCTCGTTATACTGACTTTTCCTCCCCAAGCATGATTTCCGAGAAGCCCTCAAATCAGCTTTGGGTAGTGGGATAAGTGGGGCAGCAGGTCTGTTCACAACCTCGTGAATTTTGTTTGTTAATGACAAGTCCCCCATAGCTACGTTCCTGCAGGTCCCTCTCCTAATGGTGAGATCCAACTCTAAAGGATTTGACTGAAAATCACACATGTTTATGGTATGTGCAGCCACTCAAGACGGTCATGAGCTATCAGCACCATTCCGGGACAAGCATGGTTCAAGCTTTCAAGAACCTTTATACTGATGGCGGCTTTACTCGGTACTACCGGGGCTTCAGTGCTGCACTTTTCCAAGGGCCTTTGTTTCGGTTCGTAGATGCGGCTGCGTACTCATTTATCATCAAACCTCTTGAATCGAACGAGCATTTGAGAATGTTGCCGCAACCAGTTAGGACCGCAATTGCATCCTTTGCTGCAGTTGGCTGCAGAACGGTCCTGACGCCAATCAGCACGATCAAGACTATTTTACAGGCTCAAGGAAATACAGGGATTGCAATGTTGAAGGACAGGGTAAGCGAATTTACTTATGTACGTTCGTGAGTAATTCTACTGAGTGTACGAAGATAATAGATTATGGAATTGGTACACTGTGGCATGGCGGGGCTGTAACTGCAGCCGCAACATTTGTCGGACATTACCCAGTATCTAACATTCAGTTCATTAACATCTCACTAGAATGCTTACCCCTCTGGTCAGTGGTTTGCAACATACAACTACCTAGACGCCAACCTCCCACCAGCACATATAACATTAGCTAAGCTCTCTCGAGATGCCTTTGTTGGTTTGGCTGCTTCAGTGGTATCAGACATTGCATCAAATTCTCTTCGCGTCATCAAAACCTACAGACAAGCCAGTAATAGCCGCATTGGATACACTGACACTATTAAGGCGATTATCGCTACAAACGGATTGAAGGAGCTGTTTGGACGGGGGCTGAAGACGAGGTTATTAACGAGCGGGTTCCAAGGACCTATGTATTCAGTTCTGTGGAAATTCTTCACTGAAATGTTCGTTCATCTGCCAGTCGTTCATCCAACTTGGGCTGTCTTACTCTGATTTTGTAGCTGGAACGAGAAATTCTCAAATCCTTGAATTTGTGATTGAATTCTTAGGATAGTCTATGTTGTATATCCATAGGAAATCGAACACGCATCAGTAAAGAACAATAGCAAAAAATAGTTGATTGTGGTGCTATTGAACATGCCAAAAATGGTAGCGGTGGCAGGTTATATTTGGGGGTGTTGATTTCAGGCAGCACACACCGCCAAGCAACTGAACTCCTGGTAGAGCATCGTTTCTTTCACATTTCATGATGCGGTCTGAATCCAGTCTTTCCCCCTGTCAACTCGCGATGCATGTCGAGTTCTAACCAGGGGGGTGAATACATCGCGTCACACACATAAATTATGCGCATATACTGACGCGGAAAAACGTGTGGAGGCAGTTCTGTTAACTTCCGACTTCATAGTCTGGGTTGCCCCTGTCGTGATTTCAATTTATACAGCACTTCAATATAGGTGCCGGTTTACGGCAACCAGGTTTGTTGGAAATTAACAAAGTTCAACAGTCGCCAGCAACCGCGGTTTAGTTGAGCGCCCGCCGCACCGTCCATATACCGTTCACGACATGTGCGTATCACACCCAGTGCATTTTACTGCTCTTCACTGGTCTACGTTCCAGACTACCATCGACGCTGCTGGAATGGAAGGCGATGGCTCAATTCGTCCGTCGTTTCGCACAGTTGATTACTCGCTCGCCCTTCTCCAGGATAGGGAACTGAACATCTGGGCACGCGTTGGATATTCCCTTACAACCTATGCGGCTGGGATGGCCCCACAGATATTAGTATGTATTTTCTTCGGCTTTGGCTGGAAAACTGTGATTATCCAGATGGCCAGTGTTTTCGATTTCAAACCTGAAGTCACTACGATGGGTCACTCATTCGAGATTGGAATGCCTTTACACGTGTGAGTGGTGTGTGTTCCTTCTACAAGCTAATTGTAAGTGGATTTAGGTATAGCCGAATTGCCGTTCTTGCCTCCTCCACTTCTGCTGTCGTGAACGATGCCTTTTTTTTTCAAACCATCTGAGGTGATTACCTCGGTAACTACCTTGTATTGAATAGGTGCAGGGATGGACTTATTAAATTTCGTGTTTCAGACTCACCAGGCTACGACGTCAGCTTGTTTTGGGATGCAAACGAAAACGTTTGTACTATCATTTCCTTATATGAACTATTCAATGGACAATGGATTTTCCCAATAGGTGTATGGCGAGTGGTCGGGAATTAACAACCATCCCACCAGATATGCGGTTGAATTCGGCCATTTAGGTCGATCTGCAGAATTGAAGCCAAATACATGCAAAGGGCAGAGTAATTGGCACCACCAGTGGGAGCTGAATCGTGCCAAAGATATTTCAGGAATGCTGCCATGCAACCTCTATGCTGCTCCAGAAAGCCTGCATGCCCCCCTCGCTATTTCTCCACGCTAACTACTCGTTGCAGAAGGTTATATCGTTCCCTGCTAATAACCCATGGACAGTGTGCCCCTCTCCTAAAACGGACTATCCTTCTTCAGGAGAGGACGATCTATACCTTCCTTAGCAGAGCTAGAAAGAATAACTTTATCAGTTCTTTGATATGGCTTATCTTTGCCTATAAGGAGAACATAGAGCCACCACCTTACAACCCTATTGTGAATCAACGGCCTAGCTGCATCCTGGTTTGCCTCCGCGATCGTTTTGGGACCTGTGACACTATTCCGAATATCATGGAACTATGCACAGCTTCCTTTTGTAGCCTCCTTCCTGGACACACTAGAAGACAGAATTCACGTCCATCAATAAAAACATCCCATATTGGTATCCGAATGCTTTAAGCTTCATTCAAAGGCTGAAAAATGCGAGTAGCCAACGGAAGGCTATCCTTCTCAGTGTGGGAACTAAGGTGAACCGGAAAGTCATGGCCACTCTTCTGACTGCATGGACAGCATAGAATTGACTTGACCTTCCATCCTGGTTGAAGCGGAAATACAAGTCTTCCGCGGCGATCTCCTTCATTGGAACTTGCATAGTAGCAGTCTCAGCGGAAATGGCAAAAGATCTATCTTGGTTGGAACAACGAGAACGGTGATGAGTTGGACTGTGGTCATTGATACCGAGTAGCTATCAAGATTTAAGATTGATATCTGGATCTAACAATTTCCGCTACTGAACTATCTAGGCAATGGCAACGTTGTACATTGAAAGATCCGGTCAACTCTGTAGATCATTACCATCGTTTTTTGCGGTGGGTGGGTGGCAAGTACTCACCGTTGCCGGTATTATGAACAATAAGTTGTCATGTGCCTTCCAAGTATCTCAACCCTGTGGTCACCAAGCCAAGATTGATAGCGACGTTTATCTGCCCGTGGCTTTCTCTAAAGAAGCTTTTGGGGATACAGAGGAGTGGGATAACTCACCTGTACGTACTGACTCTAGGATGGGGAAAACTTGCCGTTACCCGAACAATCGCTCTCAATTGAAATATGCCTGTTAATTTTTGCCTGTTTAAACACTCTTAAGCTAGTCTAGCCATCATCTGATCCACACGTTGTCTCCCACCGTTCTCCCAGTCGTCCCAACAATGGCTTAGCATTGCTGTATGCCTGCCAGGGTGACTAGGTTTGGGGTCTTCCTTCCTCACACCATCCCAATTCATTGCACTGATCCTGCTTGGTGGAAGGACTCTATCCCATCGGAGGATTCCCTCTAACCTGAATCCCATTCTCTCAGCAGCATTGATGCTTTTATTATTGATAGCATCAGCTTGCCAAGCGACGCGACGGAGCCCTAATCCCCCTGCGGACGGAACATCAAGGCAGTAATGTAATAGCAAGCCGACGGCATTTGATGTAACATGAGTACGCTGGAATGTGGGTAATATCATGATATGACCGATTTCAACCACGAGGTTTATAACGGAACCATTCAAGAGTCCAATCGTTCCTGCTAATACATGATTGTTTCCTGGACTCGATTTGGTTTTGTCATATATAATAAATAGCAGGGAATTGGGGTCACGGCGGAATCGAAGATCGAAAAAGTCGTTGAATTCGTCGATGGTATGGAAAGGTCCATAAGGAAGGTACTGGAATACTTGCTTATTTGCTTGCAACTGCGTTAATAGTTCACCTGTATAGATGTTGGGCTAGTCCAAATGACGCCTTGAGTTATCCGATTAGGTACTACTTGCGTTGCAAACTCACATTGAATGGGACGAGCTTGAGGCGATCGTTTTCAAGGGTTTCTGCAACAGGGAAGCAAAAGTTGAAATCGTACGAGTTTTCTAGTTTTGGTGTCATGTCTCTTTGCTTCCAAGTTGAAACGCCTGTCCAGGTTGAAACGCCCATCGAGTCATCTTGACATGTAGCTTATCAAATCTTTGCACAATTATTCGCGTGCCGTCTGTCAGGATCACGTGAATAGGGCGGAAAGCCGTTAGTATGACGTCATTTGT
The DNA here is from genome assembly GCA_002554575.1 of Amanita thiersii Skay4041. Taxonomy (NCBI): domain Eukaryota; kingdom Fungi; phylum Basidiomycota; class Agaricomycetes; order Agaricales; family Amanitaceae; genus Amanita; species Amanita thiersii. The sequence continues at coordinate 90,194 of KZ302023.1, read as the reverse complement.
TAAGAGACACGGAAGTTGTGAGAAGCAAGCATAGTTAAACATGGCAATGCCCGAATGCGGCCAAGGTGGGGGGGGGGAAGTGCGCATCTATGACGCATATGTAGCATTGTGCTCGACGTCATTGGAATGGTCAGTGTTGTATATAAACTGCTCAGGAGGTTGGAGTAGGATGTCCATACAATACCCATCCACTTGCATACTTGATAAACAACATGGTAAGCCTCCGAACTTCGAAGTTCCGGGGCTCATGTCTCTGAGACGTTAGCTAACAATTTACCCTGATAATAGGGTGCCATATTCTCGGCTATTGGAGCAGGCATCAATGCCGTCATTTCTGCCATCGCTAATGTGTTTCTAGCGATTGTGGATGCTGTCACAGCGGTGTGTATAGATGTACTTTATGTTTTACGGACATATGTATCTTAACGACTATTGTGGCTAGGTGGTTGTAACCATATTCGATGTCATCTTTGACATACTCTGCTGCCGGTGCTTTGGCTCATCTCGTAGGACTGGCAGAAGGCAATACCGATTTGGACGTCGTCGTCGAGCAGCAGTGTATTAGTTTGATCCTGGAGCTCTGATACTCTGTTGGATCACATAGGACCTCCAACTTTATGGACAAACAAGTTAATATTTGACCTTATCACTCAGTATATATACTGGGCTACACATACACTAGTACTGTAGCTTGTCCGGGAAAACTAATTCGATATACATATATACATATATGATTCTCCACATTTCGAAAAACGTGTCAATTGTATGACATCCTTGGAGCGCCCGAACAGCCATCTGTATTTGCCTTGGGGAGCCCTGACGCATTTAATACATGCCTATCACAAGTGTTGTGAATATCTGCTGGGTAGAACCTGCCTACTGGTCACAGGGTTGTTCTAGTGCGGACAGTAAAATGCTGGTCGTTGAATTGTTGAAATGGTGCCAATCATTGGTGCGGAGTCCATGCGACTGCAGCATTGTTTTTTTCTTTGGCTCTTTTTTGAACGGATATCCACTTGATAGGAACCTTGTTCATGCAGATCAAGATTAACGGAACTTTTTTTTTTTTTGGCCTCAGTCTTTTTTTTGTGCTGCCAATTTTGGTTGACTTTTCCTTTCTTTGGCTGGATTCATTTATGAGCGGAGTCAGTTGGAGGGTGGACATTGTCAGGACAACACCTCAGGTGCGCCGCAGGTACATGGTACCTTACCCAAAGAGGCAAGGTATAATCCACATTTGGGGAAGGGATGACGGAAAGATGACGCCGGGTTGCATTTATCAAGCGTTTTTTTTTTTTTTTTTGATACGGTATGGTTGCAACTGAACTGAGTCAGTCTGCCTCACTATTCATACGGATTTACTATACAAGTGTTTCTCTCTCCCTTCTCTTCTCCCTCCTTCCCTCGTTTGCTTCTCACCCTAACTATTCCCCCACCCCACTGTCCCCACACAAATGCTCCTTCCTTTTTGTTTCGTACAGTAGCCGAGAAAATTGGTTCCTGGTGGTTGATTGGACTAGAATAAGGGCGCTCCGTTAGTGCCTTTTTGTCAAGCTTTCTTGTCTCTGGATCCTTTTCTTTTTTTTCCTTTTCTTCTGTTGCCACCTGACCTTTTTTCGTAACCAGCCATTTCCCCCCCCTCCTCCCCACCGGGGGTAATTGGGAGATGGAACTGAAATGGACCAAGATGCTGGAAAAGAATTCAGTTATGGAGCCAGGAACTGGGTACCTCATATATATATATTTATATTTGTTTTCTGGTACCGATTGGCTTCGATGCCTTTCTTGGGGGGGGGGGGCGGGGAGGGGAAGAGGAAAAGATGCCGTTTTGTTGGACTCGGACAGCAGGGCGGCAAGCCCGACGAACCAGGCGCCAAGTGTTCCACCCCCCCACACCCCACCCCGCCTCACCTCTCTCCCTTCCCCAAACACAGCTTCTCATGGGTTTATTGCCTCCTTGTTAGGGTCTTTATTATCTTTTTTAATATAATACAATGGTACTTCCGTATTTTGATAAAGCTGCATACACCATAGACTACCAAAATAACAAAAAAAGTGAAAAAGAAAAGAAAAACAGGGTTTGCCCGCAGTCTAAAAAAGAGTTGTCTGCACGCTTTCTTCTTATTCGGATTTGCTGGTTTTTCGTCCGATTTTGTGGAAAGAAAGCGAATTTAAGGGAATAAGGACTAGGCAGGATATAGGAGGTGTTCACTAGGGGGTATTGAATTGAAATTAGGTTGCGTGCGCAAAAAAAAAAAAAAAAAAAAAAACTAAGTAGTACGAGGTGCCTACTTGCCTTGCTCAGTCGGTGGTTTTTTTTTTTTTGATGGCGCGACCGGGGTGATGAGTGATGGGAGGTGAGGGGAGGGGGTGGGAATCGAACTGCGGTAGATCTTAAACCCTTTCCCCTCCCTTCCTCACCACCACTCCCCTTCAGCCACAGTGTAAAGAGGTTATTGGTTAAAAAAAAAAAAAGAAAAAAGAAATGACAAGTGACGCAGTCATTGTATTATACCGTATTAAATACATCCGTTCCCACCTCCCCATTACAGGTCCGAGTCTTAGTGTATGATTTTGCCAAGAACTCAAGTCCTCAAGTCTCTCACCCCACAGAGGTGTTTACCGGTCCGGGAGGAGTAACCGTGACTTCGAGGAAGGAGAAACGATGAATGAACGCATAACACGCGCTGTGCATGCGCATATGCATACGCACATGAATTGATTAATAAAGTGTCGCATGATAGGGTAGGTGGCCAAGCGGCGCTGTTAGACCAATATTTTCCCCGGCCTTAAGTGAAGTAAAGGGGCAAGGGCCGCAAGGGAGAGGAGAGGAAGAGAAGAGGGGGGAGGGAGGGACTCTTTTTCATAAAATTACCCACTACTATTCGTCTCGCTTCGGCCATGCGGAGATGGTGTACTTAATGGAGCAAGAGCAGCTGCGACCCGGAATGGAGCTTAAATGAGAGGAATGATGATTTCGGCTGACTTATAGAGTGAAATTACTGAAGTTTCGCAACTACAAGCAGCCGCCGCGCGACAGATAGGGGGGGGGGGGCGAGGGCGAAGGAAACAATTTCATCTGAACCGTAAATGACTCTCTTTTTCTCTTCATTGACCGATGAAAAAAGAGAAGCGGATGGTGTATGGCGTATGTATGCGTGATTCTGGCACCGGGAAATACGGTGGATATCGAAGATAAAAAAGGAGAAATGATCCGATGTACGCGCAAACACATGCTCTTTACAACTGTTGGGGAGGCATCGAATCTGTGTTGACTAGTAGGTAGTATGATAAACAGCTCCCTCTGCCCACACTCCCCGACTTTTCGCCTTGAAGTAGCGAGGTTGCGAAGGGCATCTGATGTAGCAAGCAACCTTATAGAGCAGAGTATAAAAGACCCAAGGGCGGGAGGTGGGGAGGGAAAAGGGAGGGTGGAGAGTGCTCCAGGCGAGTCGAGGTCGACTTTTTCATTCCTTGAACTTTGTTGACGGCTCCGGAAAAGAACTAACGCAGGCGAATGAATCACAACGCTCCCAGGGTAATAAAATCTGCTGATGGCACAGAAATCTACTGCGACGCCGCAGGGGATCCGTCGAAGCCTGCAGTTGTCTTCATCACAGGTCTGTCGATGACGACACTCATTTTCGACACTGTGTTCAACGACAAGCGATGGACTGAGAAGCTGTATCTGGTACGCTTGACAAAACATTGTGTTGACTTGTGTCATTTTTTCCAATGATGGTTGTGGGGCTTTCGACGTTGTAGGTTCGCTATGATCCTCGAGGTCATGGAATGAGTGGGAAGCCTGTAGATGAGGCGTCATGGGAGTCGAAGCGCCTAGCCCAGGATTTCGACGCTGTCGTCGGGGAATTCAGGCTTGTGAAGCCGTTCGTCCTTGGATGGTAAGCAAGGCCCCAATGCTCCAATAATGTTTGCCAAATGCTGACTAAACGTTCGGAGTGATTAGGAGCATGGGCGGTACGTGGCATCCTGTAGTTGTCCCGCACGACATTCAAGGCTAAGTTGTCTTTCTTGGTGCTTCCGAATTTGGTGGGTGACTAGCAACGCATGTGGCAGACATTCTCGCGGCACACCCACCTAGCTATATCAGTGGGATTATCAATGTAGAAGGCTTGCCCTATTTGGCAGCAGGGGTGTTCAGTAGTCTGTGTAAGAGCGCAGCGCTGAACGTGTTGGAGGTCATGCAGCGAACCGAAGATGTGCCATTGTTCCAGGAGATGGCAGAGCTCTTCGTGATGATGTGCTCTGACAAGTTGCCATATAACCTTCGTTTGGCCTGCCTCGGAGGAGTCATGGTTCAGCCGCGGATGGTGGTCCGACGTCTGGTGTCGAGAGTGCAGGACGAAAGTGGATTATTAAAGGCTGGCAAGGAGATGAAACTTCCAATGTTGATGGTCTGGGGAGGCGAGGATAAGTTGAGTTCATGTGCCGGTTTCAAGGAGGTGTTGGAAGGGTGGCAGGAATATACAGAAGTGGGTCTCCTCGAAGCAGACCATGTGCCGTGGTTGAGTTGCCCAGAAGAGTTTCGGAATGTCATTTTGGATTGGGTTGAAGCGGTTTTATTAGGAAGGAAGACAGCGGATTGACGTTATATTTTATTAATTGGCAATGCTTTCTTTCTTTCTCCTTTTTTCCCCTCCTCTTATGGTGAAAAGTGCATGTTGTCGTCGCTTGTAGAGCGGTCACTTTCACGGTGAAGAGCTAGGAAATGATAGATGTGATTTGCGGTGTTTTTTTCTTTCTCTTTTTTGACATTGTGAGAAAATGTTTCGTAGTCCAATTTGAAATTCTGCGGCCATCCGTCCTTTTTCGCTCTGGGGTTTTCCACGTGGAAGTCACTCGGTCAGTTTATGAAAAGGTCGCCAAGTTTCAGGTTTTCCAGCGAAAAAAAAAAAAGAAGTGGAGGCAGGAAGTCTTCGAACCTGGTGGCAAACAACCAACTTGAAACACCACCTGCTTCTGCTTGTTTAGCCACTCTATAGAACTCTAACCCTGTATAAGCGGGCGCTTGTGTGCAATAATTTTTTAGCCATCTCGCCATGCATGCCTCACCGCCTGCGGAGTGTATGTACTAGAAACAGTCGCTAGCGCGTTCATATTTCCAGGATTCTGGGGAATTGGGTTCGGATGAGTAGACTCGGCGCGCCGTTATCCCCGAGGCCGGTGGATCTGAGGTATTTGTAAATATTTATTCTAAGGGGCTTAGACTGGTCGGGTAACAATGCAATGAAGATCATGACGATATGTTGCTGTGCGAGCTATGGGTCTGGAAAAAACTGGGCCAGGTCTTCTGTGACGGCGCGATTTCAAGGATTGTCTGGCGGATCCAATTACGGTATGTAGCCAGTTTGGCTCCATCATGTGAATGGAATTGCCGCACCATGTCAATGTGTGCCCAACTTATTATTGGGCGCAGCATGAACTAAGGCTGGTGACTGAGATAATCAACCAGGGTCATAATCTACATCAACACTCGTTTTCAAAAGTTAATGCTTCAGGCTCGGCTCGCCAAGCTCAGATAAAAGATCTGTCGGGTGATCGGCAGCCCATTGGATTTCCAGAATTTCCAGCCACGTTCACAAGAATGAGAGAATACATTGGGTGGCTTAAGATTTTTTTTTTTGAGCCAGTGAGCCCACCTGCTACAGTGTGCCAGGTTCCAGAGAAACCCGGCGGAGAAGATGGAAGAGGGCGAATTATTCGTGCTCCGCGACAACTTACTGTAATATCATCCACGTGCTTGCCGCGTGCAGTCCGTGGCTTGTGCTTCTTCAACTTCTGTCGCCCAGAGATATACTTTTTTTTTTTCTTTTTTTCAAAAGGACATCTCCCGGCAACCTGAGTATTTTTCGAGAAAGATATCTCGCATCTGGTAAGTTACTCGATCGTATTTGCTCCAGATCTCCGTCGGTGCTAAGAGATTTATGGTGAGAGAATCCAAGAAAGAAAAAGGAGGAAGTTACGCCCAGAGCGGCGATTTAAACTAAACATCAACGTCGCCCAACAATCCTCCCCCTCCCTCGGGCCTCTCTTTGTGTGGGGATATTCCACGCTCGTCAAATTTTATTTTTTCCTTCCTTTTTTCCCCCCCTTTTTTTCTTGTGTGTGTATAGTGCGAAACTTTCACTTGGAGATTGCTGATCCATTAGCTCATGTGCGATATAATAGTCGGAAAGGCTACACGAGGATTGTTGTGAAATTGGCGGCCGAAAAAGGGACAGTTCTGTCATTCTCTCAAGGTTGCTGCTGGCACGAGGGACCTCCAATCAGCCTCGCAGCGAGCGAGTGAGTCTTAGTCAAGGGTTGACAAATTAGAAAGTCCGACGAGGGGTCCCATAAGGATCCACAGCTTCCGTCAATTCTAACTCCCACTCCTCTGCCTTCCCTTTGCTATACGAACCTGTAACTCTTGACTAACAGCCTTCGACCTTTCTAAACGCTTACTCTCCTCCCCGCTCATCCCCCCGAGGGATAGAACCCCGTAACGCCACTACGATCCTATTGCTAGGTTACAGTCCCATGCCGCCCTCTGGTAGCTCAATGTCCAAAGTTTCTTCCCCGCTCCTGGCAGTAGCAACTCTACTTCTTGTCGAGAACTCCTCCTCCATGTCTTCAATATGGCACATACTTCGCGATCGATATCTTCCTAGTATAGTCAAGAAAATCGAGGGCGCGAATTCTGCTACCTCTGTGCGTTTCTGTGTTTTAAAACACGCTTTATTGGTCATCAGCGTCGGAACTAAAAAAACAACCCCTCTTTTCTTGTCCATTTCTAGTCATCTACTTTCTTGGTTGAAAGCAGCTCTCCGCCTGGATTAAATTCCCCAGTCCCTCGTCAGTATAAAGCTGCCCAGAGCGGTTCCTGCGAGCTTGAATTCAATCACGATGTGAACAACAAACTCAGCGCTGAGAAGATCTCTACTAGTATTGATGTGAGTCAGAATGCTCTCGCTCCTCCATGCACGATGTAGGCTTAATCCCGCTCTTTCTAGCTCCTTACGTCCATTACTGTACAAGGTCGACCCACCGCTCGTCACCTTATCATCGTCGCGGCATCGACTCCTACAAGCGATTACCTTAATGAAGATCTAACTGGATTTACTGGACTTTCGCCTTGGCACCAGCTCGCCGAAAAACTTGCACAGGTTGGTCCGAGTTGTTATATGAGATCAGAGGCAGAATACAAACTATGAGGGGAATTAGGAAAATATTAGCTGTCATTTGGTGTTGAAACCGGACCAAGACATGTCGCCCCTGAGGGCGTTATTCGAGGAAACTGTGCGTTTTCATTTTTTTCGTTGTCTCTGTTTATTTATTATTCATTCATTGCTGAATGAATGAACCTCCCCCCTCCCTTTTTTTTTGTGATTTCTTTTACTTTCATATTAACTATTAATTGACGCCAAACAGTTGCGATTGAGGCGCTGCCACGAGGCTTCTTCGCCATTTGGTATAAACCCAACAGAGGCCATCATCCGCCTGTCAGCGACCGGCGAACTTGTAAATACAGAAACAGGTTAGTCCAATTCCATGAGATCTGGTATATCATGTTTTCGGGGCCAACTCAAGAGCATTTTTGAATAGCTGTAACAACAGTGGTACAACCAAATGTAGGTAAAAACTGCCATTGTTTGTCTCAATAGCCAAAAACAGCTTTTCTTCCTCTTGCTTTTCTTAGGCTACTCCACGACGTGCCTCTCCAAGGCGCACAAGAACTTATCCAGTTGATCTTTACAATGGAAAAGCCTATGATGGGCAGTACGGTAGCTCACCGCATAGCGTACAGACAGACTACCCTAGTCTAGTATCCCAGCTGCAACAGGTGCATGGGCTGACCAAGAAAAAGGTGTATGGCATGAAGCCACCTAGGACACCCTTTTTCCGCGACGAGTCTCCGCGCGAGTCGTATCGCCGACCAGCAGTGTCGCTACCGGCCACACTGACAGATCCGTTACTGGCCTCGCACCAACTATTATCACAGGGTGGCCGGAGTGCCCCATTGTCCAAACTCGACCGCATTGCCCGGTTGAGTCAAAGGAGCAGTTGCACGGCGGATATTTCTCCACGTCGGTGGCCGTATTCTACTACTAGTACTGGTACTGCCTCTCGACTGTCGTCTCCCGAGGACGAAGCAGTTGCCGTGTCATCGTCGTCTGCTTCCTCATCTTCCTCTTCGTTACCGACCGGGAATGCGGTTCATCCGCAAGGATATGAACAACCGATCATGCCTAAATCTACCCCCATCCAGCCCGTTGAGGCACAATACAGGATGCCCACCAGCCATGGCCATGGCCACGCTGCCATCATGCACGCCGCCGCCTCGACGTATAAACCCCTCGTGCCTGATTGCCCAAGCAGCCCTTCAACCTCCACCGCTTCCTGGATTACGAGCGGCCAAGAAGAATATTTCAGTAACCATGTCATAATTGCGGCCGCCGCTGCACATGCTTCTTCCCCTACCGCATACCACGCGAGTAGTGCCAACTACCCAACCACACCTCCAGCGACCGCCGATGTGTACTCGACACAGGCCGCTGCATCAGCGCCAATTATACAGCCATCAGGCTCTATCACGCAATCGCCAACGGCGTTAACGATAAGCACAGCTGTCCCTGATACTCCAGTGGCAGTGGCAGGGGTAGAGGCATACGATGAACAATCAGCCCAATATACCACCATCTCCACTTCCACTAGTACCTCTACAACAGCCGCCGATACCATCAACACCGCTACCACTACTAGCACCACCAGTGCTAATGCCACCCCTACTCCCACTCCAACGCCGCCCGCTCATTCTCGACACCACCACCACCACCATAGTCAACACCTCTCCTCGGCACTGGCTAAAGCGTCAACGCTGAACGACGACGAGCCGTTTATGTTTGACCCCGTCTTCGTCGCCGCTACGACGGTGATGTTCCAGCGGGAGGTGCTACCCGCCTACCCCGAATACGCTGCTGAGTTGGGAGAGACAGTGAACGGTAACACCAGCGGGGGTGTTGTAGGGAAGTCGTCGATGAGTGGCGATGACGGCAGTGGGTACGCGGCGGTGGTAGGAGCGGCGGACGCAGAGTATTCGGCAGTGCCGTACCTACCATCCTATAAGGCTGGCCAGCTATATGCTCTCCGTTATGGTGTCTCCCCGACGAATCACTTACATCCTTCCAACCATCACCCACATCACCACCTCCACCACCACCACCAGCATCACCAGCATCATCATACCCAGCAACAACATCACCACCACCACCACCTCCTCCAGCAACATACCCACACACTAATCCCAACAACCTATTCCTCTCCAGAAACCACTACCACCAACTGCGGTAGCTCCATACTACTACCACAAGCCGAAAGCCTCTCCTTGCCCCCATCCCTACCCTCATCATCATCACCATGGATCGTACCTACTTATTCACCACACGCAACAAGCACGTCCTCTCTAACCGGATGGGCAGGCTGAGAGAAACGAAATGAATAAAATAAAATAAAAAAGAGAAATGAAGGAAACGAGATTGAGAACGACCATTTGGAGATGGGAGGATGGGGGAAAGAAGGAAAAAAAAAAGACCCCCATCCATTTTTTCTTTTCTTTTCTTTTTTCTTGTTTACAACACTCGTGAACGTTTTTTTTTTCCCCTTTACCTTGGCTTTTGCGCTTTCGTGTAAAGTTCCATTGCTATCCAGGCTATCTACTCTCTCTATCTCTCTTTTTCTGTACTCTTTTTTCATTTGTCTTTTTCCATTCGTTTCTATCTCCGTCTGTTTCTGACTCTCCACGCTTTCTATTGGGATTCTTGGTAAAATCACCACACACTGGCACTGCAATTTTTTTTTTTTCATTTTCATTTTCATTCTCTTTTCGTTATATTGATACCTTTCCGACTCACTCACTCACTTACACTCTTAACCTCTCACATCACTTTTATTTTTTTCTTCTTTACTTTTCTTTTCTTACATGCCCCCCCCCCTCCCAAAAACAAACTTTCTTGTGTTCACAATGGCAGGAAAAAAAAAGAAAAAAAGGGAAAGAAAGTAAGAAATTTAAAGGGGGGGAGGGGTCTTGCCCTCTTCATTTTTTTTTTTAAAAAAAAAAACACTGGGTTTCCGTTCTAGGTGGGATGTGGAGGAAAAGAAAAAAAAGAAAAGTCATCATTCGTATGCCTCTTTTTGTTTTCTTTTTCTTTGTTTTCTTCCATTTTTGATATACATTTGTGTCTTATTAGCCCAAAGAGAGAAACCCACTACCCCTCACCCCCTCAAAAAAAAGGAAAAAGAAAGAACCAAAACAGGGACAATATTTTTTTTTTTTCATTTTTACGAGCAGGAAATCTGGTGATTCCACTTGCCTAATTATGTATGTCTTCTTTTTTCGAGCTATGGTGACCCCTTAAGATAATATATATTGTGGGTCGTTTGTGATATATATACATGCCAAGTTAGTTGGTTTGGTTTAGGTGTATGAATACCATCATCTTCTGGACCATACGCACACACCCCACCCAACAGCGCCACTAGAAACCCAAATTTACATATATATTAGGACCCTCATGTGACTTTTAGCGGCGGTTTTTTTTTTTTTTTGTTGTTGTAGTTGTTATCAATTAAGGACTAGATAGTGTTACAAAGCTAAGAAACACACGACACATGACTGATAACAAACAATGATTACTGCGCTTGCTCGGCGTAGACCTGTTTAGAATAAAATCAAGGTTTGAATAAGGAAAGAAAAAAGGGAGACACAAGTCAGGGTCGAGTAGATCGCCGAATAATAACAAAAAACCAACCAACCTTAATGGTCTTGTCCGCACCACCTGTGATAAGGCGAGTGCCTGTTTGGTCAAAGGTTGAGCAAAATATGCCAGATTCCGCTTCCAATGATCCGGGCTGAGGTATATCCTCGAGGTTCTGGAACGGCGTTCCAGTGTTGTAATCCCAAAACGTTAGTGATCCATTATCAGCTGCAAAAATGGATGTTCCATGAGTACAACGACAACTCCGATAGATCAAAATGGACACAAAAGCTTTATCGTTACCTCCTGAGAAGAACACTCCTTCAGCATTAACGGATAACGTATTGATGATAGCGTTGTGTCCACCGAAATTGAACACGAATGTGCCTTCCGGACACTTCCATTTCTTTATGTTATTGCCCCCGGCAGACCCCGAAGCGAAGGAGTATTCAGTTGGATGAATTGCCAGCGCCCGAACGGACTTTTTATGATGTGTTAGCGTCACTATCGTCTTCCCCGCGGCGAGATCCCATAATCTACCCAACAGGAGGGCGATTAATTAAACTAAATGTAGAACATAGAGAAAATGCAAGTACCTAATAGTAGTATCCATACTGCCCGTGATAATTTGTGGATCTGACTCCTGGCATTTGACATCAGCTACGGTTGCCGTGTGGCCCGACAGGACGTGGATCTGGGCCTTTGTTCGCATATCCCAGACTCGAGCAGAGGCATCACGACCGGCAGTGACAAGGACATCCAACGTCGGATGTAGCGATAGTGCATATACACCTGATAAATGACCATGATAATGCCGTATAACTTTATTCGCTTCTAGATCCCAGCACTTCACCATCTTATGGAAGGATATAGTCAGTAAGGTTACGGAACGGAGCTCAAGGCGTGGAGTTGGCAAACCTTATCTTCTCCGCACGAGAAAAGATACGGATGCCGCGGTGAGACCGCCAGACCCCGTACGGTTGAGATATGACCCGTCAGCGAGAGTTTAAGCTCCCCCGACGCCAAATCCCAAATCTTAATGACACGGTCGCCTGCGCCCGTAGCAAACCACTTGTTCCCTGGTTCAACGGCAGCACTGCGGACCCAACCCAAATGACCGGATATCACACGCATAAGTTTCCACGGGGGGTGATACGTAGGTTTAATAGTTCGTGTTGTCTTGTGAAGTTGTAGTGCTTGAGATAGTTTGGTGCTTGATGTAAATGTGGAAGGTTGCGGTGCGGGTGTTTTGTCGATGGTTGCAATCATGCGAGAGGTGTTTATGTCGGCGGCAGCTGCGCATATAGGGCACCATAGGTTCGCATATAGTCATGAAAAATGATAGCATAGGGGGGGGGGGGGGGAACTTACAACCGTCTGTTATCATTTTTCTTGTTTCTTTTGGCCTCGAAGGTCCAACTGGCCCTTGTTGTGACAAGAGCGCTGATGGTAGCTCTTTGCAATGTCGGTACTCGTCATGGATCTTGACCGCCAAACGTAGTCGTGCACTAACCACGAAAAAAGAATGTCGCGTCATAACATAATTGACTAAGTGTATTATACCATAACTCACCTCTGTTCGACTTCTGGTGGCGCCTCGTCATCCAATCCTGTGCCAAATATTGCATGAGTGCGTTTTGCACTTAGACGCAAAAGGGATTCCAATGACGGAAGTGTTGATGTTGACATTATAAATTTTGATTATATGCGTGCAGATATAATGTTATGTAGCAGATATAGCCGAGTAATAGTGTCCAAGCGAAGAAGAGGCGTCAGTAGAACGGAACCGTTGAGGTCAAAGCGTCAAGGCAGTCAGTGAGAAAGCTATTTGTTACTATTTTGCAAGACCATTGAGCAACCCCGTGACAACCAAACAAAGCAGTACACAAAGCGCTGGCCCAACCGCCAACCGCTGGTTCACAAAGTAACTTTCACAGGGCGCGGCTGCTGCACGATTGTTCTCATTAGTTTGTTGTTAAAGGTTTTTATTGTCGTCGTTTACTACGAGTTCTCCGTGTATACTCTTGCTGTAGATAGTTGAGTTCATGTCGGTCCCGGATACAGCAGAGTTGAGAAAACTCGGGAAACAGCTGCAAAATGCATCAATTGACTCGGTGAGATATGTTTTCCCTTCTCTACATGATCCCTGTCATTTTACTGACAGTATGCCCTTCTTTTGTTTCTTTGTGTTTATCTAGGAGATCACTGGTATTTTGAAAAAGTTAAAGAACGAATATCGAGTCACAGAAGCTCTTATAAGGGTGGGTGTTACTCGTCAATTTTTTTTCGTAATTCTTTTCTTTCCCTTCTCCCTTCCTAATACAGGTTTCTATACTAACTATTCGTTATATCAACAGGAAAGCAGAGTTGGGTTGGCGGTTGGAAAGTTGAGGAACCACGGGTCGAAAGATGTCTCTGATCTCGCCAAAGAAATAGTAAAAAAGTGGAAATCCGCCGTCGAGAAGGAAAAACAAAGCCAAGGAACGACAGTCAACAACTCTAGTAAAGCAACGACCAACGGAAGAGCGTCATCAGCTACAGGTGTCGTTTACCTTTCCTCACTTTTGTTTTGTAACCAGGCGCTTACCCGGGTATGGGGTTGGGGGTGTTGTCAGCAGATAAGAAACAGCCATCAAGCGGCTCCGGCACACCTGTCACACCTACTGGGACATCAGCCGCCCGCACATCTAAAAGTGATGGTGTCAAAGGTACCACTGGAGATACCACTAGAGACAAATGCATGCTCCTCATCTACGATGCCCTGGCCCACGATTCTGTTTCCCGTACGTCTCGGCATCCTGTCTCTCTCTCTCTCTTTCTCCTTCATCGTCAGTTTCGAACTCACGATTGCTCACACACAGCGACCGAACTAATCGGAACAAGAGCACAAGGCATCGAAAAAGCAACATACTCTTATTTCGGGGGGACAACAGCCGAGTACAAAGCAAAGATCCGGTCTCTCTTTGTCAACCTGAGGGATAAAAACAACCCAGGTTTAAGAGAAACCATCGTTAGCGGAGAACTCCCCGTAGAGAAGTTACCCACCATGTCCAGCCAGGTACATCATTCACCTCCATCTCCATCTCCATCATCATCTTCACCCCTCCCTCTCCTTCTGCAATCTAACCAAACGGTGAACCCTTTTTCTAGGAAATGGCATCCGAAGAACGCAAAGCCGCAGATAACAAAATCAGAGAAGCCAACTTCTTCAACTCGCTCGCAGCAGAGGAACAACAAGCAGAGACCGATGCATTCCAGTGTTCCCGGTGCAAACAGGTGCGCGTTCCCCATCCCCCCTCTTCTCGCCTTTATATGTTCCACTCACACAACCCGTATTACAGAGGAAATGCCGTTACAGACAAGCACAAACCCGCAGCGCTGACGAACCCATGACGGTAAGAACCCCTCCTTTCCCCCCCCCACTCATTCTCACAACTCCACATCATAACTCACCAACGTCCATTACTTCTTACCATCCATAAACAGACCTTCGTAACGTACGTACCTCCTTCCCCCTTGCCTTCTTAACCATCCACACTGACTTTGACTCTTTCCAAAATCAGATGCACCGTATGCGGCAACAGGTTCGTATCCCTCCTCTCCACGTTAATACCCAACCCAATAACAAGTATCCAGATGGAAATTCTCGTGATTCAACACACTGTGGACACCCTAATCCTCACCCTTCCTTTACCTTTACCTACTCTTTCGGGCTGTTTTGGGTTTCTCACCGCCATTGGCTTCACTTTTTCCCTTCTTTCCCCCCCCCCCCTCTCTTTTTTTTTTTTTTTCATCCCAGTTTCACGTTTCGACATTCTGGTTTCTGACAACAAGATACACACACACTTATTGTTTCTTGCCTCCCTACCCTTCGTCTACCCCCTCCCTCCCGCCCATGTACATCATTCAACAACTGCATGCAGCCCCAACCACCACCTTTTATACATATATACATCTTCCACATGTCGTCCCATGTCTTTTTTTTTCTATGATGGCTACCTTTCTCCGTCCCTTTCCCCCTTTGTCTCCCCTTTTACTAGCTCCAGGCAGAGTGAATTAATTCCCGTCCTTAATTCTTGTGCAATCATACCCCCCTTCCCTCAATCTATGTCATTCCGAAAGGGTCTGGATATACCACATTCAGTAGCAGAAGAAAGAAAAGAAAAGAAAGAAAAGAGTAAAAAAAAAGGATACAAATAAATAACATGCAGGATATGAACAATGTATGCCTAGACAAAGGAATATAGCCAAGTCCATATTGAAACCACAGAACAATAAGGGATTATAATGGATAACACTACACCCCTCCCCAATTTCTTATGAACAAACCTGTCCAAGGTGTAATATGCCCACATAAAAGACACCCATATTCTACAACCACTCCAAAAGGCATTATAAGAAACGCATAAACATGCACACATTTCCGACATGTTCTTTGTCTTTACAAAAGAGCAAATGATTGAGTCCGGCTGAGCGTCCGCTTCGATTCCCCCCTCTTCGGCTTCTTGGCTTCTTCGTCCGTTCCGGATCCGAGACTGCTACTGCTGCTGCCACAGCTGCTGGTGCTACTCTCCTCGCCCGCATCCATAATAACATCACAACACGTCGGAGGCGAGCTACTAGCCGGCACCGACACCGTCTCTCCGGGAGTTGTCGCAAGCTGATCATACAGCTGCTTCCGATGATTAATCACGCTCGCAGCTTCTGGGTATACTTTTGGGTCATACGACGAAAGTGGCGCCGGGTACTGCTTCGGTGGTGGCACGAATGGGCATAAACGGCGTTGTGACTGTGATTGACTTGTTGCTAAATCGGCTTCAAGCTCGGGTGACGATCGGATCCGTTTTGCATCGCCCTTTCTGCCCTCTTCAGGATATTCTTTGTCACCAGGGCCTTCCTCAACGTCATCCAATGGTCGTTTCCGTGTGGCTTCACTCACAAACTCGGGCGAAGTATCCGGCAGTGGCGAACCCTCGATAGCTGATGGCACACCATGCTGTGATCCAGATCCAACGAACCTATCCTCCATTCTCTGCGCTTCCTCCTGCTCGATAACCATCCTGATGTTCCGCTTATCTTCTTCAGCTTGCTCCCTCATCTCCTCCTCCATTCGATCTCTCTCCTCCAATTGGCCACGAATCCCGTCAAAAGTAGCAAGCACGTAGATGTTATTCATCAGATAAACCATCCGTTGATCCATATTGGGCACGTTTGCCCAGCGTAGTGATCGCCACGGGTATACACCCCGTCCTTCCTTTACGTCCTGGGCTACTTTTTCATCGTACCGCTTCAAAGCCTCGCGATCCAAAGCGTTACACCGCTCCTCCACTTCTGATTCGGTAATCCATTTCAGGTCAATAAGACGTCGAACGGTCTTCCCAGCAATAGAATATCTCGGCGCTTTCTGACGCACATGATACTCGAACTCGGCGATGCCACGGAAAGGATCGAAAATTTCAGTAGCTGGCTGCACCTTTGTCGCACGTCGCTCATCGTGTAATGCAAAATCGCGTATTTTTATTCCGAGGCCATGTAGATTTGCTGTAATCTCTTCTGGTGATGGATCTTCAAGGATTTCAGTGGGTGTTGGGGAAATAGGACGGGGTATTTGAGATGCTGGGTCCTATAATGTCACCATAGTCAGATGCAGCACATTGAGAAAAACAGGCAAGAAAAAAAAACGCACAATCTCATTGTGATCGCTATCAGTTTCGTATTCTGCGTCTTCGTCGTCTTGCATATAGGCGTATGTATCAGGCTCTTCGACTGATATTTGAATGGAATATGGTGAGGATGGGTCTGTCATGAAGGGAGAGCCTGCAGATGTGGCCTGAAAAGGATGATGGTGGTCAGGAGGAAAAGACGACTCATTGCTTGGGCCGGGGTGCCTTTGCACCCGTATCCCCGTTTGGACGCATCCACATCTGACAAACTTTCTCCCACGCTTGATTCCACGTGATCATCGTCTAAATTTAGGCATGTATATCTTCTTTTTATTTCAAATTTGGCGATCAAGCGCTTTCCAATCCTTCCTTAGTCCCATCTTCTCTATTGTACTTGCTGGCATACAATAGACCGGGTCAAGGTCTACAAGCCCTTTGTAACCGAGTAACGACAGCCCTATTGTTACAATTATTGTTAGTGGTATCCTGCTTTTTGTATAGATGTAAAAGCTGTAACAACCTGCAACGCCAAACAGCGTGTGGAACACGTCAACCATGTCGCCTGGTCGATCAGCGATTCCACCTAGTTCAAAATCCTGAATATGACATTTGAGTACCTTAAACTAAGACAGCACTGCGTATATACCGACCTGGGCGGATAAAATAAAGGCTGTGAGCTTGTCTGAGTCAATCCATGACACCTTCTTTAGGATGGCCAGTGATGACAGAACCCAAAAGCTATAGCACACCTAGAGGAATAATCCAAGTCAGATACGATCACTATAGCAATCTGTAAGAAGTCACTCAACGTCTTCCAGTTTTTCTGGACGCCCGTTTAAACCACCATTTGGCAACTGTCGCTCGCACAACCACCACGCTAATGTCTCTTGATCAATGATATCCAAGCGATCAAGTATCGCTAGCGCCCCCACGCATACAAATACTATTTTAGCGCATTTATTGGTAAAACGAAATAGTACGAAATAGAGGAAAGACGTGCCTTGAGCCGCATGAGACTCTGCACCGACGCAGCTCCCAAATCCCCCATCGAAGTTCCTACATCGTTCTATATATGACACAGTCTTATCCAGGTCTAGGAGGTGTAGCTTGCCCAACAACGACAAGGCGCTGACACCACAATAGAGAAATCGGGTATCGATCTCACCATATGCATCACCCGTGAACACCCCAGATGGCTGCTGCAGGGATAAGATGACTAGATAAGTTGATGGTTGATGGTCGGCCAGGGAAGGATAAGCAGAGATACAGAAGAATCGGACATGAATGCTTACATTTCACAACCCGGTCAACATCCAACCTATCAAGTGCGTCTTGCATCACCAGAATCTGGATCGCGCTCAAAGTTGACAGCAGATGTGCATCGTGATCGGGATGTGCCCCAAATCCACCTGTACCCAGCGCATATATCCCATCATTGTCAACAAATTACCAATCCCAAACGGCATCATCAAATTACCTGCCTCATTATCCCAACAGCTCATCACGAACTCTATCATCTCCTCCCTATCCAAAGCATCCTTGTGTCCCATCACACAAAGCGCAGTCAGGCCCCAATAAACAGCATTGAGCCGAAGGTGGGTCGTCAGGTGGTATGCGAGTTCATCTTTACTCTGGCAGATAAGTACTCATCGCAACCGATACGCCCAGAGTTAGCTTACTTCGCCTAGCTTTTGGATATAGGATACGTGGAGAGGTATGAGGAGTGTGTCTGTCATTATTGGTGGGCAGAAAGAAAAGACGTTTACGTAATATACGATTGATGAAATGCTTCTATGAGTATGCACCCGCGTGAATATTGTGGATGCATTCAACGATCAATGAATTACATACAGGGTGTAAGCTATACTGATACGTATACAAGTGTACTGACTGATGGAAGACTTGATTCTTAGGCACCAACCCTGTTTACAATAAATGGGCGAATGGGATTCACAACTCAACGAAAGAAAGGATACAGATACTACATTAAACTATAGTGTATATGCAGCAAGAATGGATATGTTGGATTTATTACAGTACATCCACCTCGCTGATTGAATAGACGGGTCTATATCTCATGATGCATAGACTCTGAAAGGTATCTCACTTGATTGTATTCACTGGCAATGCACTTATCAGTAACACACAGTTTTCCCCAAAGAAAAATATGGTGTATCAGTCGAAATCCCGGTGGTCTGGCGTGGCACACATCCTCTACATATTTCCAGCTAGTAAGATTAGAATGTGATTAACTTCCAGAGAGGAGACTTGAAAGGGATTGCTTACAGGACGTTACGATCATCACCACTGTCACGGATGGTTGTCAGAGGCGCCAAGAAGAAGTGATATCACAATAACAAGGCACCTACTTGAAACGTCGAAAGAAGAAAATGTTGTGGATATCCCAGACCTTCTGTAGCAGCCCCTTCACGCCGCAATACAGGGGTGTTTAACGGGGATGGAAAGCAAAACGAAGCGACTCTCTGGTCTCAGCAATTGCATGCAGCCCATCGACTCAGGTCGAGTACTAGTATGACGGCGCTCCTCACCTCTAACCCATAAAATGACCCATTTCAAGTTCCCACACCCTCGAAATATTAATTCGGAATTATCGTCACAACAACGTAGGACCCGAGGCATGTAATGTTATCGAGAGTTTTTGCTCCTTGAAACAAAAGACCCTTAACCACACTCTTATACTGTATATTCATTTCCATCCGCAGTTGGCTTTGGCTCCGATACTGCCCCTGTCGAGCAAGCTGATACCCCATCAGAACGTCATTCTTAAAACTAAGTATAGTATCTCTCAATTTACAGGTGTTTTACAAATTGATAGTCTGTACTTTTCTCCTGACAATTTGCTCCGCAGGAATGCTACGTAACTCGTGGTCGCACGTTGGTGTCCATGAGAGTTCCATAATCTTGTCCCAGTCACGCTGTGACGCACCTTTTAAGAAAATGACATATTATTGATGACGTAAAACTTTCCTTTTGATTATCTGCATTCCCAACGCAGAGCTGCAACCTGTACCTTCTGTACCACACCGTACTATACTCAGCCATGGAGACCGTCGCGTCCATCGAGGACCCTACAATCAGCAACGTCCTCGTTCCCAGTATGCGTCTCTCTCCTTATCATTCGATGTATATCAGACCTTGATCGCGTACCTATTTCTTATGACGCTTTTGGTCCGGAATTAGCATTCCAGGCTTTTGCACCCCTTCTGGAGAAGAAAAGGGAGGATTTTTTGGGTGCAAATAAGGTGACGCTGCAATATGGTCGTACACCGAGGCATATGGTATGGGCCAATTTCAATCAAGTGAATGTTTCTCCATTATTTCATTGGGTTCGTAGATGGATATATACTACCCTGAGATAATGTGCATCAAGCACGGTGACGAAGCTCCTGTCCTCTTCTTCTTTTATGGTGGAGGCTTCACTACAGGAGATCGAAACCTGACTGCGCCTTACGATCTAGTCTACTCCAACATAGGCTGGTTCTTCTCCCAACGAGGGTTCGTCACCATCATAGCAGACTACCGGCTAGTTCCCGAGGTACAATTCCCTGCGCCAGCAGACGATGTATACCAAGCCGTCAGCTGGGCCATCGAGAACAAGGAACAGATCCAAGACGCGGGAGACATGCCTTACGATTTGAACTTTGATTCCGTATTCTTGATTGGCCATTCTGCGGGTGCGGTACATCTAGCGACGGCATTGCTGATGCCTGGACTTTTGTGTGTGGATCCGGAAACGAGGGATAGGATTGCAGGCGCGATTCTTATTTCTGGGGCTTATAGTTTCCGTGGGTTGGAGGTTGGAAGTCCGCTTGAAGAAGTGGTCGGGCAATATTGGGGCAGCTTCGAGGCTGCACAGACAAATTCAATACAGGCGCTGTTGGAAAGTGCACCCTCTGATATTATCTCTGTATTGCCTGAGGTTCTGATGGTCGAAGGTGATCGAGAACCCCATTGGCTTGTTATGTCTGGGGGAGATTTCCAACAACGACTGTCGGAGAGAACAACCAAGCCTGAGGCATTCAACGAGATCCCGCCAACTCCTGATGATGGGCCATTACCACGTGTGACGATTGGCTCTGTGACGAGGCTCGTCGCGAAAGGACATAATCATATTAGTCTGCACCTTTCACTTGGGTCGGGTGAGGGAGAGCAATGGGGTGAGATGGTTCTAAAGTGGATGCGGAGCGTGTTGAATAAGAGAGAGATTTACGCATTAGCGCTCGCTGCACAGGGGTTGGAATCGGAATCTGAGTAGCGGATTTTCACCCAGGTTTTTTTTTTTTTTAAAAGTTATTAAGCAGATACCCCATATGACATTAATTCAGTCAAACATTTCCTTAGTCCTGTGATGCTTTGATCAATCTCAGTTGAGAACATTCCCCTTGAGTACCGTACGAGTCCCATATAGATATACTCGGCGGCGCTGGGATGCTTCAATGAAGGTGAAAAATTCCCACGAACAACCAGCAAAACCTCCTCATGTTCTGTGCTCCACGCGGCCCTTACCAGCCATGGCTATCAAAGGTCTTGTTCTCATTATCATCAAGTTCTGTCCCGCCAGCATGAAACAGGCAATGATGGCAACATGAACCCTGCCAGTGCACTGCTTCCCTCACTAAATATAACCCATGTCGTGGAAGGTTATAGCCATTGCAGTGGCATAGCTTGGATTCCTCCCACACGGTTGCAGTCAGCCTGGACGGGGGAAAAAAGAACCGTTGCTGGTCAACGCATTCAAGCTCAGCTTCTTTTGGTCACAAGTCTCTTCAAGCACGCGTATATTGTTATTACCAGCTAGGGTTGGCCGGATTTGCACAACGGTCTACTTTTGGTTTGGTAGCTTCCCAACATCAGCTGGTCTGTGCCGGGGTTCTTATAGGTACATTCGTCCATTTCATCGCAAGCAGGGTTCAGCTTACCTACCCATACTCGCTCATTGTCCTCTTATCGCTCTTTGGCTGCTTCTCCGATTCCCCTTCAACACCCCACCTGCCTATCCTCGAAACCTGTTCGCTCGTTGGGAGCTGTTAGGTCTCTACGATGTTTGCAAGGTGTACACTATCGAACGTGGTGGTACTCGTGTTATGGGCTGTCCTTGTATCAGGCGCGACTATCCCAACACGTCGGTGAGTCTATCTGCCTGAATTTGGTGATTGAGCCCTTCATTAATACCATTCATTAGAGCCACTGTTTGTAATGGACACGCAGAACTGTGCTCTCGATCGTACGGCAATGTAACGTTTATCGGCTCCCATGATTCGTTTGCAGTCAGCGACGATCCAGTTGTTCGTGAGTTCCTCCGTATTGTTTCTCTCAAACCAATACAATAGTGAGCCTTTGTCTATAGTGTCTCGTGATCAAGAGGTAGACATCCCTACGCAATTAGGCTTGGGTATTCGGTTGCTTCAGGCACAATCACACGTGTAGGTTTTTATTGATTGTTAATGTATCCCTAAACTAACGTTTAATCTCAATCTTGGTTGATATGATTAGTTGGGATGGGGAGCTGCATTTCTGTCATACAAGTATGTTGTTTTTCGTCCCTTGTGTCTTGCTAGGTTTTTATTGAGTGTCTGGCAGATTGCGTGAGATATTCACGATTCTCTGATGACTACCTACGACCGTTCTCAAGTTAGGATCCCCTTTTAGATTCTCTTTGACGGTGGTAGAGTTGTTGATTACCTCGCTAAAGTCAAGACGTTCCTTGACCAGAACCCGAACGAAGTCCTTACTCTACTTTTCACCAACCCCGAAGGCCAATCTGTAGATGGTGTCTGGAAGCCCATCTTTGACCAAGCAGGTGACACAATCACGTAAAAACATAGACATTAGTAGCTGACGGATAGTAAACAGGAATCACACCACTTGCTTACGTTCCACCTCATGTTCCGATGAAGTGGAACGAATGGCCAACACTGGGCGACATGATTGACAGTGGGAAACGGGTTGTTGTGTTCTTGGACGCGGGTGCGGATACGTCCAAGGTTAACTTTTTGCTTCCAGAGTTTCCAATGGTGCGTTGCTCGGTTTCCTACCCTACTCCAAGTTTTTTTTTTTTTTTTTTTTTTTTTTTTGCTCATGAAAATGGCGTACCACTAGATCTGGGAGACACCATTCGGAGTGACAGACCCATCTTTCCCATGCTCTGTGGATCGTATTCAAGGTCCTTTGTCTACCGAGGAGCATATGTACATGATCAACCATTCGCTGAACAAGGACATCTTTGGGATCATCGTAAGCGACCCTCTCGATGCACCCACTACGAACGGCGTTTCATCGTAAGTGTATACATTCATTCACCTACAAACACCACATGTTCCGTTCAATCGTTTCAAAAGGATCATTGCCAATGCGGAGGGGTGCGCACCGTTGGCAGGCGGACGACTACCCAATTTCTTACTCCTTGATTTTGTGGATAAAGGAGAGGCGTTTCAGGCGGGGAGGATGCTTAATGAACTTGCGTGAGTTACAATGATATGAAAACATTTTGAGATGGCTCGGTTTTTTTTTTTCTTTAATCGATTGTTCACTCCCTCCTGTTTTGTGTTGCGATAATACGATCACCTTGGGCGTGGTATAAAATGACACGAATGATTTTTTTTGGTTTTTTTTTTTTTTCTATGCACATAGACCACCTACTCAAGCGGCATCGAATGGAGCGGATACTGGCAGTCGAAGACGGCATTCGTTGAGGGAGGTTTGGCAATCCCAGACTGTGTTGATGATGACGACCGTGACGTTACCTGCTTTGTTGGTTTTATGGTAAAGGTGGTGTTGGTACCCGTGGTTATGGATTTTTTTAATCTCGTTCGTGTGTGTGTGTGTATATATACTTATTTCTGTGTAATCATGACCGTGACGAATGGATATGATGTTTTGTAGTGTACTGTAGTATTGTATTTAGTATACGCAATGAGTGTAGTGATTAGGTTTTTTTGGATGTTATGTAGGTATATATGTGTCAAACTTGATAGTGTGAAAGAAAATTTTACAAAAAAAAACAGAGGTTGGCTTTTCGTTTCAGACAAGCGGAAGTCCCGTTGCCCGGTTGGGAATTCGGAACGTACTGTTATTTACCAGCTGTGAGGGTTTACTATGTAAGTTGTAATGTCACGGTAATACTAGTACGCGTACGCTATATAACAGAACAACAACAACCCCCCTCCAACTGGAAGGACTCGGAACCCCAAGGCGTTGGAGGGGGAACTCTGACTTTTGGTGTGTCACGGTAGGCCCTAGCCCTCGAGGGGGGGGGAAGCTGTAGGGATCTGCTTTCCTTATGTTGTCGTACTCTTCACCCACAAGCCGTCGTCTCCAATGTTTGCATTTTCGAAAACGAGTAGTAGTAGCCACCCCTGTTAGTGGGCTTGGCTGACGAATTGAGTTGACCCGGTGAAAACGCGCACAGCAGGTGATATTGAGACCAGAAAAACTAGGAGCAGGAGAATACGAAATGCTCTGGTGATTTTCCTCATTAGATCAACTTACATTTCCATTTTGATCTGAATTCCCAAAGAGTGTTTACATGCTGCAAGCTAAATATCATACCCATCTATCCTCGTTCCGACGCCCTCCATGCGTTCTGCTTTAGAGACAACAGCACAAGCAATGGCAACATCCTGCAGACCCAGACCAACAGACTTGAACATCGTCACAGGACCTTCTTCAACATCTTCCCCCTTCCGATCCGGGTGGTTGTCCACACCAAGGACGAGCCCCCCTCCATCCTCCGCATTGGTAGACAGCGCTTTCATAACCAGTTCCCCCATTTCAACTAGTCTGTTCCCAGACACACCTGCCTGAATCAGTTCCCCTGCCTCGACGGCACATGCTTCACGCGAGTCGACAAGAAGGATCTGCGTGGGCTTTGTTGCTCCATCGAGTCCTGCTGCTGCACCAGGTTCCAACGCAGCACGCAACACCAGCTCGTTGTCGACTTCACGCATTGCAGGGGTGTAGCTTCCTATCAGAATGATATGCGTACCGCTGCGCACCCAGTTGGAAGGGAAGAGAGGGGTAGTGGAGGAGGTGGCGCAGATAACGATGGAGGCTGATGATAATGCGTGTTTGATATTCTCCTGTTGCTGTTGTTCTTGTTGACTAGGAGTGGATGCAAGCCAGGTAAACCTCGTCGAGGGGAAACGGTGTTCGAGTGTACGCCTGAGCCTGTCGACGCGGGCGTTAATGGAGCGGTTGACGATCGTACATTTTGTGATGGATGAAAAGTAGCGCAAATGGAGGTCTAAATGAACCTCGATTTGCTTCCCGGCTCCGAATGCGACGATCGAGGTGGGTGTACGAGGCCCCACGAGTGTCGTTGATAACAGCGAACCTGCAAAGTGTCCCACCCAGTGAGAAAGTATATATATATGTGTGTGTGTATCTCAGTCAATTTTTTTTTTTGAAAAGCACAACAAGCACTTGTACCTGCGGCGTTCCTTAACGCAGTTAGACTTCGGGCATTGAGGATGGCTTTGACTGATCCGGTATCGTCGTCGTCGAGCACCATAGTAGTCGCTGCGAGTCCTCGCGTGTCCGCAGACGAGCGCGGGACAGTGACGACCTTGATCGTAGTCCCGCCATCCCAATCACTCCCCACCGCTCTCTCCAAATCGTTCCCAGTCTCGGAAATACGAGCGGGCATAAACAAAGCTGTGTAGTTCCTCATCGGGATAGACGTCCTATGGGGTGCATATACCCGCTGCGCCTGGATCTGAGTCTGTATTCCCTGTCCTTTACTCACATTGCCGTCGGAAACAAGCAAAAATACACGGGCCATTAGGTGGCTCAATTCGGTCGGTGAGAAGGTAGCTGTGACCTTGTCCACGTCGTCAGCCGAAAGCACAAGCAACGACGAGGACGACATGGTGGACACAGTAGGTGCCTCTGTTGCCAGTGGCGGTGGGGAAATGATAAGTCACATGACTACCATGTACTGACTATAAAAAAAATAAATAATAAATATTCCAAATTCGTTATCACAAATTCACACGCAGTCCAGGTGGGGCGAAAGGGCCCAGCTCAAGAACAAAAAAAAAAAAAAAAACAAACAAAACAATCCCCCAAACCTGCCAGTGACAGGCCTGACATCTCTCTTCTTTTTTTTTTCTTTCTTACCCGACGCGAGACAAGGAGGTTTCGAAAAACAGCACAAAGACCCAAGACAGAAAGGGGGGGAGGGGAGAGAAATGAAGAATAAGAACAAGCAGACAAAATTCCCGGTTGTACGTGTCATATCTCTTTCTTTTTTTCTCTGTGGTTGTTTTCGCCTTGTACATCATATGGCTGCTCGTGCCTACCATGGAACGGTTTGGGGAGGGGGAAAGAAAAAGCTTTTCGGAACCAATGAACGACCGTCCATACCACCCCCCCCCCCCTCCACACACAACGCGTATAAGCGACATATACACCAACCAGACATCTCAATATCGAACTTTCCCCCCCCCCCCCAAAAAAAAAAACACGATCACCAACTTTTGCTGTCTTTACTCTAATTGATGTGCAGACGTTGATCGTTTCCAATCTCTTTCCCTTCTTCTTGGCAGGCACGCATAAAGAAAATCATGCAAAAAGACGAGGAGGTTGGTAAAGTAGCGCAGGCCACACCAGTCGTCATCTGTACGCTTTCTCCCTCTCCCTATCCCTACCACCTTCCATACTAATACATTGCCTGCAGCTAAAGCGCTAGAACTATTCCTCGCCCTTATAGTCGAAGAAGCAAGCAAAGTCACATCTGAACGAGGTTCAAAGAAAGTAGAGGCATATCATCTGTACGCTCTCCGGGGGGGGGGGGGGGGGCTCCCTTTCCTTATTTACATTCTCGCTCACACATAACACTCTTATTCATACAGGAAACACGCTATCGAAACAACAGAAACACTCGACTTTCTAAAAGAAATCGTTGAAAGCGTTCCAGATCCTTCAGCTGGCGGGACGATCGATCTTGAGACTGACGCTCTAGAGGGGAAGAAGCGAAGGGGGAAGGGCAAGAAATCTGCTGCTGCTGCTGCTGCTGCTGCCTCTGGCTCTGCGGGCACTACAGGTGAACCTGGTGCGGCCCCGGTAAAGAGGCGACGAAGAAAGAAGGGTGAGGTTGTGCAGCAAGAGGAGACGGGGATGGATGGGGAAGGATTCGAAACCAAGTCGGAGCCAGAGCCTGAACACGATCAAGAAGGTGACGTGGCTATGAGAGATGAGAATCTCCCACAGAACGGTCGGAGGGAGTATGCCAGAGATCGGAGCGCGAGCCAAGGAGACAATGATTGGGATAATAATAAGCCCTATTTGCCTCGACGATAGGACAGTTCAAATCCCACCACACACACACCACTAGCTCCCTCTCCCCATGTATTAGTAGGAAACTGTTTTGTAGCGCTTTCTCCTTGCTCATTGCTTATTTCTTTTGCATCTTTTGATACCATTATAGTTTAGGTGATGTCTTTTTTCTTTTTCTTTTGTTGCTGGTATGTCTTTTGTTTTTTCTCTGTAATGTCTGTTGTTACTTTTTTTTTTTTTTTTTTTTTCCTCCTCCATTTCTATATGGGTGTGTGATGTAAATCATACAAGCTCTGCTTCCCCTCTTGCTACGAAATTCTCCACGACGGAGTAATGTGTAAGAGAGATGGCATTTTTCTTCATTTGGAGCGTAGACCCGCTGTCATGAAACATGTATTAAGCGATAAAGATAGAAAAGAGGGGAGAGAATAGGGAATACGTACTCTGGTAGATGAACAGGCGGACAGTCCTCGAGGGCATGTGCGAACACGGGCTTGGATAGGTTCGGCTGATTGACTAGAACATACCAAAATAAAATAAAATAAAATGTCAGACTCCGGTGGAGAACACGTTTACCGGGAAACGCAACTCACTCATCGAAGGCATAAACGCAATCTCTTCATCATCCAAATGCGCCTGCGAGTCTGGTAAACTCTGTAACACCGTTGCGAACAAATGGCGGTCGTTGATCCGGGCGTATCTTTTTTTTTTTTAGTTTATGCGGGATATATTGCGTTTATTTGGGGGGAAAAGGAAAGAGAGGTGATCTGAGCTTACCGAATAGCATAGTCCCTCTCTGCGGCTGTTAATTTTGTTTGGAGGTTGGCGTTGGTGGTGATGAACCGTGCGTAGTTCTCGATCTGGGAGGCGTGACGAACACGCAATTCTCAGAAAGGGAGAGGTGTCATAAGTGTGGAGCCAGGGGACGAACCTTGTACAACCGCGTCCGAACATACGAATTCACAATAAATTTAACACGCTCAATTTCTGTCTGGACGAGGACGATACGTAGGTGTTCTTCTTCTGACGTTGTGGGGTCCTCGCGCAGTAGCTGTACCGCGTCCGACTGAGAGAGAGGCCCAGCAATCATGACTATTATACCAGGCTAAACAGGAATGCCCAAATTTTACCTGCCTCCGTAGATGATCCAACACGTTGTTGAGCAATACCTCTTGGGCGGGGAGTATATCAGGCGCGTGCCGCTCGTTCATCCAGTGGCGGATGAGCCGCTCCAGAGGCGTCTCTTGCGAGTCCATCGTTCATATCAAACTGAGCCTTATTTCTGAAGAGGAAGATCATGCTTTATTACGTAATACACCTGCTCTTTGGTAAATGGCTATTATCATATCGTACAGACGTAGTTTCGAGAGGACTGCATCAGACAAGGTATCTATAAACCTCAAGTACACGTCTTATCGCCCCTTGGGGTTTGGATAGCACTCAGTCAGGGTAGTGGCACGAGCACCTTGGTTTGGGGCAAGCAAACACAAGCAACAGGGATGCTACATGGTAGAACAACGAAAGGAAAACCACAACGTGTGTAGCACCGTGTATTGGGTAATCCACCCACGTTCAAAGAATTAACACGACTTGATAGTAATTCGCAAAGACAGATAATGAAATGAAATGGTACACCTTGCATTTTTGACAATGATACTGTCCTATATTGTGTGCTATTCGTGAATAACAGGCAAACAATGAGAAAAAGATAATCAAAACAATTTCCGTGTTGTAGATGAAAGAATAAGATTTATCGATTCTATATTACTTGTTTGGGAGGGCGGCATGGGGGGGTTTTCATCCCACCACGCTTGCGAGCAAAGCCATACGGATCTGCACATCATCGTCAGACGATAAGTCAGGAAATGGGGCAAAATAAAGGAGACATACGAAAAGGCCATAACGCATCTGCCGGAAATAAACAGCGCGTCTCGAGTCAAAGTCGACTTCCTGGTCAATTTCTATAACCCCAGTATAACATCAGACACGAGAACTGAAACAAATACATAAAAAATTCTCATACCGTTCACCCTGGGTAAAGGATGCATCACAATCATGTCCTCTTTGGCCCTTGACAAGACAGCATGATCAACACGATACGCATCCTTGACCTGTTGCCACTCCAATTCATTGCTGAACCGTTCCTTTTGCACCCGAGTCACATAAAGTACGTCCGTGTCCGCTAACACTTCGTCCAGAGATTCACAAATGTTGACTGGAATGCCAGCCTTCTTCGCAGCAGCGACAACCGTTGTTGGCATTGCCAGTGAGGGAGGGGAAACAAAATTGAGGCGGACAGAATACAGGGAAAGAAGCGTCACAAGGCTGTGTACAGTTCGTCCATTTTTGAGGTCTCCAAGAAGGGTAACCGTACGTCCATTAACAGTGCCCAACTCGGAACGAATGGTATAAACATCAAGGAGAGCCTAGACCACAATGAGTAATAGAATCCAAGTTACTAGGTAGAATACTCACCTGAGTTGGATGCTCTCCAATTCCATCACCTGCATTGACAATAGGCACCGGCGAGAACTTAGCCGCCAACTGTGCGCTACCTACATCAGGGTGGCGTAGCACAATACCGTCCGCATAGCATGCAAGCGTACGAATTGTATCCGGGAGCGTCTCTCCCTTGAGCACAGAAGACGCATCAGCAGTCACCTGAACAACCTCGCCTCCTAGTCGCTTCATAGCAGCATCGAACGATGCACTGGTCCGGGTAGACGGTTCGTAGAAAATCGTGGCAAGAACCTTGCCTTTTAGGATATCTAATCTTCCATTACGCTCAACTTGCACCTGCATCTCATGGGCAAGCGCGAATAAATCATACATATCGCGACGCGTAATTTGCTTGACAGAAAGAATATGCCGACGATGGAACGCAGGGAGAGGTGTAAACGGTGCCAACTTGGGTGAAGGTATCGCAACACTTGTTGTCAATGGCACCACTACTGATCCCACTGGTACAGGAGTCACAGCAGGTGCAACGACAGGCTCAGGCTCTTTCGCGATGGAAGGAATAGGTGCTAATGTGGCTGCCATGGTTGTCACAGGTACATGAGTTACTGTCGTGGAGGAGACATCACGGCCAACAGGAGAAGAGAACAGAGACCCATCCAATAAGGCAGTCTTTCCATGCACCACGACCCGATGGACGAACCCAGACACCGGTTCGCGATCTAATGGAGACCAATATGTAAGGTGCTTACTGAAAGGCGTCTTACGGCCAATAACGACTTCAACATGTGTTTGAGTCTGGTCAGGAAGCCCAAAAATGAGCACAGGATTGTCGTGCAGCCTAAGGCGTATGTCGTCCAGCGTAAGCCGACCATCCGCCACGGCAGTAAGAAGCAAAAGAATGGATTCTTCAATACCGGACCCAGACGACTTTGTCTTGCCAATCTCACTCGCTAACCGATGGGGTAAAGAACCAACCGAAAATGCATCAATCATGCTCATATTCTGCCACAACGCCTTTTGATCTTCAGTTGTCGGAAGTGATTTCGATCCGGGGAACTGGCCACGATCAAAGAAGAGGGAATACACAGACACATCGCAAGTGACCTTCATCTGCTTGGCTTTACTGAGCGTTATCAGCAGCAGATCGTCACTACTCTGCACATCCGTAACATGCACGCTACGGTTGTGCAAGCTCGCCAGCAACAAGAGCGACGCCAAGTCAGAGCCTTTGGCATCAGTGATGATCAACCTCTCAGCAGGCCAGCTCGAGAAGAAAGAAGCGACGGTAGAGATGGACGTCGTGATACCATCAGTGAAAGGAATAAACAATGCCTTGGCCTCGTGTTTTAGTTCATCATCGATACACGTAACCCCCATCGAGGATGCAGCCACGCTCAGAGCATAGTTGCAATGAGCAGCGCCTGCAATGTTCGTTCTAGCTTGTTCAAACGAGCGTCGATCCCGTATCGCACCATCATTTCCTATGGGAGAGAACAAAGTAGTAGTAAATCCAGCACTAATAGCAGCCTGAGTTGCGGCAACTAGCTCCTTGGTATTAGCATCCGCAACGGTGGGCACAAACGCAGCAATATTGACGAATCCAGGGAATGTATGCGTACGGTGCGACGACTTGGAGTCTAAGCTAGAAACGTCCAATGGTAGCTTACGAACGAGGGCCTCTGCCAACATTTTGGCATTCTTGACATTCGTGATTAGAGGAACAGCAAAGTCAACAGCCATCCGACGAGTATGATAACCCTTGCTGGCATAGCTCGCGGGACGGCGATAGTGGTTTTTAGATGGTAAGTTGATGTACATGTCAATCAAGTTGTTCGCCAAATGCTGGGTAAGAGAGTATTCCGACTTTTGTTTATCAGCATCTTGTCCGAGTGTTTCAAGGTACTACAGCCCCACATCAGTGAACATCGATCCAACAAGGGCTTAAATCAACCTACCTTGCAAGGAACGCCATGTTCAGTCAAAAAGTCCGCAGTCCCAGCAGTCGCAAAAATGTTATAACCAGCCATGCTCAACTTCTGCACCGATGGCAGCAATTCCAACTTCTCGCGATAGCTACCAATCGAAAACAGAATATTCTTCTTGGGCGGGATAATACCCGTAGAGATGAGTGCCTTCAAATAGGCTTCATACTTGTTATATCCAAAGCAAGCAACCTCGCCCGTCGAGGCCATCTCCACACCAAGCACAGGATCAGCACCCGACAAGCGACTGAAACTGAACTGTGGAACTTTGATTCCAACATAGTCATCAGGAAGGCCAGCATCAGGGTAAGGCTCCACAGGAATATCCAACATGACTTTCGTCGCCATTGCAATAGCATCGATACCCGTAACCTTTGACACGAATGGGAACGACCGTGCAGCCCGCAGGTTACACTCAATCACCTTGATCTCATTGTTCTTTGCAATAAATTGAATATTGAATGGTCCCGTCACGTTGAGAGCCTTCCCAATCTTGGCCGTAGCGTCCTCGATCTGGCGTACAGTCTCAGGATCAAGGTCCTGGGGTGGATGGATGAGCGTCGCATCGCCGGAATGTACACCAGCATTCTCAACATGCTCAGAGATATAATGCATGATCATCTTTCCATCCTTCGCTACGGCGTCCATTTCGATCTCCTTGGCTTGTTCAATGTACTTTGTGATAACAACGGGGTGTTCTCGAGAAACAGCAGTAGCCTCCGTCAAATAGGTCAACAGGTCATCACCCGTTGACACCACGTTCATGGCAGCGCCAGAGAGAACGTACGAAGGTCTCACAAGAACGGGGAACCCAACCTTCTCACAGAAGGTCAACGCTTCCTCATAGCTGGTAAGCTCCTTCCATCTTGGTTGATCAACCCCAATCTCGTCCAGCAGCCGAGAGAACTTGTAACGGTTCTCGGCAGTATCAATCATCTCCGGCGACGTTCCATAAATCTTGACATTCTGTCGATAGAGCGGTAAGGCGATATTGTTAGGCGTTTGGCCTCCCATAGATAGAATAATACCACGCGACTGCTCGGTATCGTAGATATCCAAGATCGTTTCCAAACTAATATTCTCAAAGTACAAGCGATCCGCTTCGTCGTAATCTGTACTGACGGTCTCGGGGTTGTAATTCACCATGACTGTCGGGATACCATTGTCTCGAAGAGTCCTAATCGCACGGACAGCGCACCAATCAAACTCGACGGAGGACCCGATACGGTAGACACCAGAACCAAGAACCATGATGCCACGATCTTGGAATGTAACATCATGCTCAACGGCATTATACGTTGTGTACAAGTAGTTCGTGAAAGCCGGGAACTCTGCAGCAACCGTATCAATCTGCTTGACAAATGGGGCAATACCCGTTTCCTGGCGCAGTCTTCGAACAGCAAGCTCAGTAGAGCCCATACAATTAGCCAATTGACGATCAGAGAAGCCAAGTTGCTTTGCTTGGCGGAGCAGTTCTGAAGTGATCGTGGATACATTGCAAGTTCTGAAGGTGATGTCAAAAACACATTTCCTCAAATAAAAACCAAAAAGCAGACTTACGAAAGTGTCTGTTCTAACTTAAATATGCGCTCCAACTTGGTCAGGAACCATTTATCAATGTTGGTCATTTGCCAAATCTTATCCACGCTATATCCACGATAGAAGGCAGTGGAGATCGCAAAGATCCGCTTGTCAGTCGGATTAGTGAGCTCCTCATCAATGTTCTCCACATAGTCATTCTGCAATGAAGAGCGTAAAGACCCTCAAAATGAATGATACCGTATACGACGTCATACCTTCTCAAAGCCCGTAAATTGATCATCGATGGCCCGAATAGCTTTTTGAATCGTTTCCTCAAACGTCCTTCCAATGCTCATAACTTCACCCACACTCTTCATACTGCTACTCAACAGCCGGCTGACACGATTAAACTTCTTCAAATCCCAGCGCGGAATCTTGACAACCACATAATCCAAACTGGGTTCGAAACAAGCAGTAGTGACCTTGGTCACCGAGTTCTTGATTTCGTTTAGAGGAATACCCAATCCAAGCTTGGCAGCAATAAACGCCAAGGGATACCCTGTGGCCTTCGATGCGAGGGCAGATGAACGCGATAACCTCGCATTTACCTTTTAAAAACATTAAGTCTAATTTCAACACATATACGGGATGATGACAAACCTCAATAATGCAATATTCTTGTGAAACTGGGTTCAGGGCATACTGAATATTACATTCGCCGATGACACCCAAATGTCGGATGACATTAATAGCAGTCGTACGGAGCATGTTATAATCCGAATCAGAGAGCGTTTGCGACGGAGCAACAACGATTGAATCCCCAGTATGAATACCAAGAGGATCAAAGTTCTACAACGCTATCAAGTTAGCCAACGAGGACCAACATTCAAAAGAATCACATCCACAAACCTCCATATTGCAAACAGTAATACAATTATCACGACAATCCCTGACAACCTCATACTCAATCTCCTTCCATCCCTTCATACTCTTCTCAACAAGTACCTGGGGACTAGTGGCAAACGCCTTGGCACAGAGTGTCTTCAACTGCACCTCATCCTGCGCAAAGCCAGATCCCAAACCACCTAGCGCATACGCGGCGCGCACAATCACCGGGAATCCAATAGTCCTAGCAGCAGCAACCGCCTCCTCCTGATTCGTCGCTGTACAACTCTGTGCACACTTCTCCCCAATCTCCTCCATCGCCCGCGCAAACAGCTGGCGATCCTCAGTCGTGATAATCGTTTCAATCGGCGTGCCCAGTACCTGCACGCCGAGTTCGGCGAATTCATCTTTGAGCTTAACACCAACGTTAAGGGCCGTCTGCCCACCAAAGGTTACATAGATGCCGTCAGGTTTTTCATATTTAATGATTTTTCGCACGAACTCGGGCGTTACGGGAAGGAAGTATACTTTATCGGCAAGACCCTTGGAGGTGGCGATCGTGGCAATGTTCGGGTTAAGCATGATAGTATAAATTCCCTCCTCCTTTAGAGCCTTGATGGCTTGGGAACCCGAGTAGTCAAATTCCCCGGCTTGCCCGATAGAGAGACCACCCGAACCAAGAATAAGCACTTTTGACACGTTGGCACGGGGAACCCGCTTTTCGTTATCCTCCTTCTTTCCACCTGGCATGTTGATAGGAACCAACGTGCTCGTCGCCACACAATCCATAATGTTCTGTATAAACACATCAAACAAGAACTCGGTATCCCTCGGTCCAGGCGTCGACTCGGGATGGAACTGGACAGAGAAGAACGGTTTATCTTCGCAGTATATTCCCTCGTTACTCCCATCATTGGCATTCCTAAACAACTCTTTCCACCCAACAGGAAGAGAACTGGTATCAACCTGGTAGCCGTGGTTCTGACTGGTGATATAGCAGCGACCAGACAGCGCGTCCGTACAAGGAATGTTGTGACCACGATTACCATATTTCATTTTAGACGTTGTTGCGCCGGCGGCTAGTGCCATGAGCTGATGGCCGAGACAAATGCCGAAGATAGGCCGGTTTGCCTTCTCCACCGCTGTTCGCAGGCGATCCACAGTCACCCTCGCCATCGTCGGATCACCAGGCCCATTCGAAAGGAAAAGCCCATCATACGGCTCGGGGTCCGCCAAGAAGTCGTAATCCCACGGAACAACTTTGAGCTCCACACCACGACTAATGAAGCATCGAATCTGGTTAAACTTCATCCCAACATCGACAGCTACCACCCGCAGAGGTCGTCCAGAAGGGTGCAGTCGGGGTTTAGAAACAGGATGGTATAATCGAGGAGCAGGTATAGAAACTGCTGCAACGAGATTCGTCTGGTTCGGGTCATAAAAAGGTATGTCAATATAATCCCTTCTCCACGAATCAGCCTGGGGAGAAGTCGAGTTGGGTAAAACGCGTCCAGAACCACCTTTCCTATCACGCGCAAGGACCCTCGCGAGCATAGATCCCTTCTCCCTGATTTTTTTCGTAAGCGCACGGGTGTCCACACCATACAATGCCGGAACACCATTCTCCTTCAACCACGCGCCCAACGATGACTTTGCCAAAAAATGGCTAAAGTCCTGCGAGTAGTATCCTACAATCAGGGCAGCAACATGTATCTTGCTTGATTCAAATTCTTGGGGTAGGGTATCAAGCATGTCCAACGGCCGCTCCGGCACGCCATAGTTCCCAATCAGTGGGTACGTGAGAATGAGTATCTGGCCCTCATACGAGGGATCTGTAAGAGATTCGGTATAGCCGACCATGCCTGAAGTAGTTATTTCTCAAAGATATGTCGGCCGTAATGGCGTGAAGTGTGTCATACCAGTTTGGAAGACACATTCTCCTGCTACACTTTTATCTTGGGCACCAAAAGCGATGCCTTTGAAAGCAGAACCGTCCGAGAGTTCGAGGACGCCATCTAAAACAGCATCTTCCTTGCCCCATTCCAAAGGTGCAGTTACAGGGCCGTTCGGATAACCTAAAAGAACACTGGACGACCGTGATAACGCAGGCCTGACAGATAGGGACATCACAGGGAGGTTAGAAGACATGATACTGCATAGAAAAGAATGGGCGTTCGCGGGTACCGCCTCTATAATTTTTTGGTCACGTGCGTGATCAAATCTTATCTGCTCAACATAAACCGTAAACCGATTATATAGTCGTCATTCATTCCGCGAGAAATAGCAAAGAAAAGGTATAAAACCGGGGCGTCATCAAAATGCTGGTACGATAGTGGTAACGGGTAAGAGGCAAGAGGAAACGGAAGGAGATAAAGACATTTTTGAAGAGTAACACCCATCACTGCTCTTCCTCAGCTGGTACCTCCTCTTCGTATTCACCCTCCTCATCGGCACTGAAAAGAACTTAGCGTTCATTGATTTATCATCAATCATGTTACTTACGTAGCATCTTGATATTGCTGGTACTCTGCCACCAAATCTTGCATGTTGGACTCGGCTTCAGTGAACTGAAGGCGATATGTAAATACAGCGAAACCAAACAAAGTCTACTGTCAACATACCTCCATCTCGTCCATACCTTCCTGGGTGTACCAATGCAAGAAGGCCTTCCTCTTGAACATGGCAGTGAACTGGTCACTAACACGCTTGAAAAGCTCCTGAATGGCTGTTGAGTTACCCAAGAAGGTAACAGCCATCTTGAGGCCTCGGGGAGGAATGTCACACTGTGCAGTAAGGACATTGTTTGGAATCCATTCAACGAAGTAGGCAGAGTTTTTGTTTTGAACATTTTGCATCTGCTCCTCAACTTCCTTCATAGAAACCTTGCCACGGAAAACGGCAGCGACCTGAACGGGCAAACGGGTCTAAGTACAGTTTGTATTAAAAACACAGATAAACTCACGGTGAGGTAGCGACCATGGCGAGGATCGGAAGCAGCCATCATGTTCTTGGCATCGAACATCTGCTGCGTTAGCTCGGGTACCGTCACAGCGCGGTACTGTTGGCTACCACGGGCAGTCAAAGGAGCAAAGCCAGTCATAAAGAAGTGAAGTCGAGGGAAGGGAACTGAGATAACATGAATTAGCTCCAGAAATTTCGACCATCAATTTCCATACCCATGTTAACAGCCAATTTTCTCAGATCCGAGTTGAGTTGACCAGGGAAGCGCAAACATGTTGTAATACCAGACATGACGACAGACACGAGGTGGTTAAGATCACCGTATGTGGGCGTGGAGAGTTTCAGGGTTCGGAAGCAGATGTCGTACAAGGCCTCGTTATCGATGCAGAATGTCTCATCAGAGTTTTCGACTAGCTGGTGCACGGACAAAGTTGCGTTGTATGGCTGTTTATCCAAATATTAGGGATAAAACAGCAGAAATAAAAATTGGGATACGAACTTCAACGACAGTGTCCGAGACCTTGGGACTAGGGACAACGGAATACGTGCACATCATACGATCTGGGTACTCCTCCCGAATCTTCGAAATCAAGAGTGTACCCATACCAGCACCAGTACCACCACCCAATGAATGGGTAATCTGGAAACCTTGAAGGCAGTCCGTTCCTTCAGCTTCCTTTCGTACAACATCGAGAACAGCATCAACGAGTTCAGCACCCTCAGTGTAGTCTAAAATTGATAAAAATCAGTAAATGTTTCAAGCATATACAAACAAATAGGCAGGCGCGTTCAACACGTGCACAACTTTGTATATGAAAATAGAAATAAATTTCTTATCAGCAGATAATACTCACGTCCTTTTGCCCAATTGTTACCCGCGCCACTTTGTCCAAAAACAAAATTGTCAGGGCGGAACAGACTACCCAATGGTCCTGACCGGACAGAATCCATGGTACCAGGCTCTAGATCAACCAGAACTGCGCGGGGGACGTATTTGTTTGCACCAATCTCATTATAGTAGACAGAAATGCGTTCAAGTTGAAGATCATTAGTGCCCTTGTAGAGACCGTCGCGCTCGATTCCATGCTCATCGGAGACTACCTCCCAGAACTTGGCACCTGAGATTGAATGAAACATGAGTTATGCGCATATTAGAACCCTCCAGATTGAATGGATGCATACCGATCTGGTTACCGCACTGTTGAACGATTTCAAGTATACACCCATCAAATTAATCTCTAATCAGCATAAATTAGAAAAAGAAGCTGACCTGGCCAGTTTGGAGGTGGACGATTTCACGCATGCTGTAAAGAACTTGTGTCAACACCTTGAATATCAGATACTCCAAGTGGTACGAGAAAGAAACGCGACAGCCACGACGCGTAACGAAGAAGCCCAAACGGAATTCGCGTTGTAGCGCGTGGCTCGATTAAAAGAAAGTGTCGGGAGAAAGACTTACTTCAAGAGTTAGGAGGAGAGGAAGAAAACAGAAAGGCAAAGTCGTTCAAGATGGGTTGAACAGAACAAGAAAATGTGAGGAAGTTCGGGCAAAGGGCGAACTCTAAAATTTCAAAGTCAGATTGGCACCCCGGCAGATCAATTTCCGTCCTGCAAACCAACACCCCGCGTTGCGCAGGTTCGCTTCCCCACTCTTACTCAATACCTGGTAATACCACCACCATGTGGCCCCATTCATTTCATTTTTTGGTGAGCTAAAGTCCGTCTATGAACCCAACATGTGTTACTCGCAAGGCTGGCAATCGTCTTTTCAACGTATCCAACATGCGTGCATTCAATTGTCACACGTTTGTCACACACAATTACCTCATGTGTCTGGAACTCTTTAATTTGTTTGGGGAAACATCGGTTATGCTCTGACCAAAAATACTACAAGCGTCCCAAAGCCCTTTCTACTTGCCATAATTCCATCACAAATTGATGCTGACTGGAACACATCCGATAGCAATGATACCATTCTATAAACAATGTGACCGTCCCATAAACTTTGTGATTTGCAAAAAAAAAAAAAAAAAAAAATCCACGAAATTAGTGTTTTGGCAGCAAACCGCTTGCTTGCGCGTGGCACGAGTTCTGTCCAATGCCCAAAATATCTATTGGGCTGCAGGTAATTCCACTATAATTGACACAGCAATCAGCAAACATGAAAGTGTCAATTTTTTTTCTGGATTTCTGTGTACGCCTCAACCCCTTCCAAGACAATACCCAAGAGAGCTAACAAAGTTCCTACAAGGGATCCATCGGACTTGATGATAATTAGCCCCTCTTCCTGGTAACAAACATTCATCAAACCCACATACCCTCTCAAGCGCACTACAGCACTGTAAGTTCCCCGTCCCGCATTGACTAGCAGATAAAGGCGACTGCGTCGACGTCGGTGGTGGCTAAAAGGACAAAAGTCATAAGCCTTCTAATACATAAACCAGATACTCAAACATACAACAGTCACCGTCGTCGTGGCAGCTACAAAGCCAACAAAAACCAAAGTAAGAATAGTGAAATACGCTGCTTTCAAACACACCATGAGTCTGCCCTTTTTTTTTTTTTTTGGCCTCACCCCCAGATCATATGTATGGTTTTTATACGCCCCAGAATCCAAAAAAATTTCCCAGTCCTCGACTGAGAAAACATACAAAGATTCCAGAACATTTAAACGGTACTTTTAAACAAGAATACATAGTCTCGGCGACCGAGTATCGAAGGAACAATTGCCTTTTGTTGACAGAACCTGGGATACTTCTCATCAAAATTTCACAACGGCATCAGGCCCGCCGAATCCAATATCAACGGCACGTCTCATCTCTGGCTTTCCGTCTTCTTTCCATATGTACTCGGCGAGGTTATCAGGTACAAGCCCATGAGGTAATTTGACAGACCAGTCACACCCCATTGAAGAGTTAATACTACAAAGTTCAGTCCGGGGCAGATAATGTGGAATGGCACCCGTAAGTATAAAACTCCCGTTAATTGAACCACTGCCGAACACAGAAAACCCCATTTGCCACCAAGATGGTTTCAAACTTACATCCCCATCTCACTCACCAGCGGTCGATTCAAACCTGACGTCACCCACGATATGCATATATCTCACACATAATTATCAAATTATACAGATACATTTCAATGGGTATAATACGATGCAACGAGCCGCTGATATCCAAAGAAAAAAAAATCCAAGGAAAAAACAAAAGTATGACCTCACGTCTGCGGATACATCGCCTGGAACGGGAAGGTCGCAGACGAAGGCGTCCCAACAGGTGTCACCAACCCCCCTTCCTTCAACAACGACTCCGTCGCATCACTCCTCATATCATCCCGTCCTAACCCAGTATCCAAAACAGTAACCGCACCCGTCCGTTCGTCTAGCTTAAACCGGAACCGTTCCAGTTTTCTCTTCATCGTAGACTCGTCGTCGTAGGGGTACAACCTCTCTCCAATACCCGAATGGGCCGTTAGTGAGACCGCGGACGCTATGGATCCTGGTGCTGATGCTAAGCGCAGGCCACGGCGTTTTCGACGATGGATAAGCTGAAGGACGAAGGCGATGAATCCCGTAGTGAGCAAGATACCAGAGAGAATATGTGCGGGGAATGGACTGGGTAACATAAAATCAGCTACGAAGCATACTCAGAAATCATATAATGCCTTACTCTATCCACAGCCTTGGAACATACGATGTAACCTCCGCTGGTAGTTGCTTGTCGTTCTCAACGAAATATACTGCGTTTGCAACCAAAGCAAGGTGCTTGAGCTGTGAGGCCCCCCCCCCCCCCAAAAAAAAAAAAAAAACAAACCAAAATCAGTTACCATAGTTTGTATACATTCCGCATAAAAGCAAGCCTCACATATACATCCTGCGTGGCGTTCAACATAGTATTGGGATTGTCAAACGCCAAATCAAGATTGGTGACTCTATTAGAAGCCAAGTGCATAATAGCAGACGGTATTCCAGTCCGTATTGCAGCTGCTCGACCTTGGACAATAGGATCCGTGGTAGGATTAAATATAACGCTATGCCCAATTCAGCACTTGATACAACATGATAAATGATAAAGGAGTACCCACCCATTATAAGTCTTGCCCGCAAAATCGCCAGTACTGGTTACGTTATTCGGCTCAGTGATATCAGCTACACCTATCAGGGTGATGTAGCGCGAAGCATGAAGGTCCGATACAGTGGTAACCTGACGAGCGACGATATTCGGACTGCAAAACACAGTCCTCGCTTGCAGCGTGCCATTCTGGCTTGAATGCAGAAACCTTGAGTGAATGTATGCGTGAGCAATTGATTGGGTCAAAACCAGTGGGGATATGGAACACGTACCAAAACATGACTGGGCGAACATTCGGGTCCAATGCAGCCTTGTCATCTGGACAACCAACATCTTCGACGCCAAATTGCTCCTTGGAGGTCTAAGATAAAAATACATAATCAACGCTCACACTTAGTCATCAGGGAAAAACACAACACGTACATAAGTATCCACCGAAACATTCTTCACACAACCGCCCACCGAAGTCGATTGAATGGTCACACTACTGCCCACTTGAACAAGGTCCGTCTTCAACTGATTGTCACAATGGAGGGTGGTTAATATCCCTGTTGTGTTAAATGCGACAGTTCCATTAAAGCCGTCAAACCCTGGTAACTGCAAGAGATATCAGCGAGTACACTCGGATAACTAGGGGGCTACGACATACAACGAATTCTGCAGCTGCCCAGCCGTTTCGAATATACGTAGGGTCTGGTAGGTTAAAATACACTGCAGATTCTGCAAAACCTGCAGCGGCAAGGAATCCGTCGAGTCGCCCAACGTCGGATACTAATCCGATTGTCTTTGTACCACTCACGAGGACATCTGGTAAGAAATCAATATAGGAATATACAAAAATGGCCGAACTGCTCACTGGTTACTTCCGGTGAGTAGCGGACTTGAAGAATAGATCCAGCTACATATATTTAATCGACACTTGTCTTTCTGAAGGAAAAGAAAGAGAAACACACTCAGTGGCTGGAACAAGTATGTCAACATGGCGGTAAGTGACGAGAAGAAGATCAGTTTATGTCTAAACTTCAGCGAGCGCAAAAGGACAAAAACAGGCCTTGAGGAAGAGAAAATGCAGTTAGCTTACTGGCACCAGAACCATACGTTATCAAGACGCTCTCACCCGCGGTAGATCTACAGTAGACACCATAAACCCTCAAACACCAGATGAAGGGACATATATATGCACATACATAATCCAGCAACAGTGATTGCTCTGCAGGCGCTCCATCTCTTCGAAGCATAGTAACATACGGCTTTTATAAATCAACATGATGAAGACAAAAGGTGAAGAATGGTTTATAAATACCTCATGGGCCCGCATTTCCCAATCTACCATTCTCCATAGCGTTGCATTCGGGAGCACAATCCTAATCATAAACCATCAGCAAACATCCTTCCAAATCTTATCAAAACAAACGTACAAGGAAGGGAAAAAGGACTATCAAACCAGAACATGAACAACACTTAACCGTCAGGAATACAGTTGAAGCGACTTACCAGTATGAATTGCAACGAAACAAAATTAAACGGGTTCTTCTCCGGGAGACTATAACCTTAAAAAAAAAAAAAAAGAAACGCGCATACGCGCCCGTATAAGACACACACCAAATTCACCACCCAACAACCCACACCACCCTGCACTTACCACCATTTTTAACAGATATCGCCAACACAATCTCCAAACACACACCCAACCCCATTAAAATAATAGGTGTCCCGATAATAACGGGCCATCGCAATGCAAGCGGGTCCTAATTCAAACGAGGACAAGATAAGGCAATCCAATGAAAGAGGACATTCAAAGAATAAACAACTCACATACAACCCCGGCCTCCCAGACGACCCAGGCGGCGGAATCAAATGCGTAGAGTCCTTCACCCTCCCACCATCCATCCCATTCCTATTCAGCGTAGAGTGACTACCAGCATGAGGACCATGCGGCGACGCAGGAGGAGGAGGGTACAAGCCCAAAGAAGCCATACCCGTCTTCTTTTCTCGTAGTTGTATTTGTCGTATCGGCGTACTCTCGAATATAACACAGAACTGAGAACAGAAAAGAACACACAAACAAGTGAAAAGGTGTAAAACTCAGGGAAAATCACACCAATACAACTGAAAAAAAAAGAAAAGAAAAGGGAATTCAAAAAAAGGGGGGCAAGATCATCCACGCCCCTCTATTCTATCATTATTCTAAACCCAACCCAACACCGCCCCGAGGGAGCGGACCAATAGGATGGATTCAGGTAAGATTCACAGTAGGCTGGCTTGGCATCTGAAAAGGAAAAAAAAAAAAAAAAGGAGGCAATGCAATTAGGGGTCGACGGTCTACGGATGGAACCAACAAGGGAAAACTCCTGTAATTCAGAAAAGCGACACGTTCCTCCTCTTTCCATAACGTTTTGGATTCTGGGATTCTTGGGACTATATTCGTTCGGCGGATGTGGCGGTAACCCTTACCTCACCGCACAGGACTCTTTTCGGACAAGTCACTTGGGGTTATGTTTTGTTGCACAGAATGATTCACGTTGATCATGATATAGGGGAGCGTCAGTTGTGGGTCCACGCTGACCCATGGTGAATGATCCATATCATACTAGCAAATGGAGTAAGCCATTCCAAAATACAAAAAAAAAAAAAGATGTCACACGCTAGAGTCTATCAAAATATAGTATCAATACAACACATTTGCGAACAGTTCAAACAATCTAAGTAAATAGTCCGAGTCCAGTATAATAAAAACACGCAAGGAGGGTGAAGCGAAGCAAAGAAAAAAAAAAAAAACGAAAGTGAAGGTATATACATGTCCAAACAAAGACTCAACGTACTCAACTCTCATACGGCGTCTTCCAAGGCGGCCTCCCCACCGCGGCCTGCATCGCAAACAACGACGAAGACGGTGTTCCAGCCACTATAGACGCCGGCAACCCCTCCGCGATCAACAAGGTCTCCATCGCATCATCATCATCCTGCCCAGCCCCACCACTCTCCACCTCATCAGCAACCACCGCACCAGTTCGCTCATCCAACCTAAACCTAAACCCCCTCAACTTCTTCTCCATAACCACCTCGCTATCGTACGGGTACAACATCTCTCCAAATCCAGAATGCGCAGTCAGCGACACAACGGACGCCACGGACCCAGGTGGTGAGGCTAGCCGAAGCGATCGTCGACGTCGGTAGTGCAGGAACTGGATGACCATGCCAACAGAACCTGCAAATAGCAATATAGCCGAGAGAAAATGGGCAGGAAGTGGGCTTGTGAACGTAATCAACACCAGCAAGTAAAAACCAAACACTCAAATTCTTACTCGATCCACAATCTCGGCTGCGCTGAAGTAACTATCGCAGGCTGCTGCTTGTCTTCATCA
Source organism: Amanita thiersii Skay4041 (assembly GCA_002554575.1). Lineage (NCBI taxonomy): Eukaryota > Fungi > Basidiomycota > Agaricomycetes > Agaricales > Amanitaceae > Amanita > Amanita thiersii. Next base: position 46,237 of record KZ302023.1, on the reverse strand, counting down.
ACAAAATACGTGGAAAGCGCAAACATGCTGAGGTGCTTGAGCTATTTCCAATAAAACCCAGATTAGCAAGTCACCACAACGAAAGTCGCTATTTAGTCTCACATAAACATCCTTCGTCGCGCCAACCAAGATATTTGGGAGATCATAGACAGAATCAGAGTTATTAGCCCTCTGTAAGGCCAAACGAAAGATAGCCGAGGACATCCCAGTCTGTATCGCAGCCGCACGGACTCGAACAACAGGATCTGGCGAATCAGGGAATATAAGTCTACAAGTGTATGAGTGGATTCGGTCTAAAAGAGCATAAAGGAAGGAGATTATGCACCCATTAAATGCTTTACCCGCAAAGTCCCCTGTCGTAGTTACATTATTCTCTTCGGTATAACTTCTGGGGTTCGTGACAGTAATATTATAACTTGTATCTCCAAGGTTTGTCTCGACTGTAACTTGATTGGCTTCAATGGAGGGGGTACAGAAAACAGTTTTTGCCTGCAACGTTCCGTCCTGTTTTTCATGTATGAACCTTCATCAACCTAGGGTGTAAACACATTGCCGAGGTAAATAAAAAACGGAGTCACACACCAGAACATAACAGGTCGAAGATCTGGAGTCAAGGCAGCCTTGTCATCAGGACATGGGACATCCACTATTCCCTGCTGTTGCTTGGACAGCTACGAAAAAAAAAAAGCATCAGCATATATGCGCATCATCAACATACGGACAGATACTCACCGTACTATCAACCGTAACATTCTTCACACACCCATCCACAGAGGTAGACTGAATCGTGACATTCCGTCCTTCTCCGGTTACGTTGATACGCAGCTGATTCCGGCAGTCCAACGACGTCAGGATACCAGTATTATTGAAAGTAAGTGTTGCATGATATCCAGCATATTTCGGTGCCTATCAAGGATTGTCAAACAACTCAAACATCGTCAGCCTGACAACTCACTTCAAACTTTGCAGTCGACCATCCGCCTCTGAGAGATTGTTTTATATAACTTGGATCTGGTAGATTGAAGAAAACGGCAGACTCCGCAAACCCCGCAGCTGCCATAAAACTGTCCAACTGTCCATCATCCGGTGCAAGTCCAATCGTCTTTGCGTTAGGTACAGTTGTATCTGTGTAAACAGCTCAGCCAGCTGATACCTTCATACGTTAAATAAAATACTCACTGTTTGCGACTTCAGCCAAACGAATTTGGAATATCGCCCCAGCTGGTAAACAGTAAGAGAGGTTGAGTTCTGGACGGAACGTTTATAATGGGGAAACCTCACTTAATGGTTGCAAAAGATAAGTTAGCGTCGCCGTAAGTGCAGACCAAAATATGAGTCGATGTTTATATGTGAGTGCGCGAAACAGACCCAGAACCGGTCTTTAGCAGGAACAGTCAGCAATAGTGACAGAACTATAATAAGATACCCTACCCGAGATATACCTATGCCCCCGGTACGTCAGCACCCAAGTCATAAAATCAAATGATAGCAGGTAGGGACACTCACGTAATCGAGCAGGACAGACTCTTCCGCAGTCGCGCCTTGCTTTTTGAGCATTGCAACGTAGGGCTATGGCAACTAAGTAAGCAACAACACTACAGGATGCCATGAAACTGTTGCTAGTGTTCATTACCTGAAGAGCCCTCATTTCCCAGTCAATCTCCCTCCAAAGAATGGCATTCGGTAACACAAGGCTAAATCATAGTCCCCCTAAGCAAGGCTCGTTGCAACGGCGTCAAGGGTGCACCTACAGTGAAGGAAAGAATGACTATAGAAGTATATGATCAGTCCACCATCCAACAACAGCATATAGCCAACTCTCACCAGAAGAAACTGCGTTGACACGAAACTGAAAATGTTCTTCTCTGGCACATTATAACCTACGCCACAGCACTAAACAGCCGCATCGCAAATGAGGATACAACGAGCTCTACTTACCCTGATTTTTTAGAGAAATGGCCAACGCAATCTCCAAGCTCACCCCCAACCCGAACAAAATAACTGGAGTCCCAATAATCACCGGCCATCGCAGCAGCAAAGGATTCTACACCCCAATTAACGTGATACAATACAAGGCAAAACAGAAACTCACATATCGGCCAGGCTTGCTAAACGTCCCGGGCGAAGGGATCAAGTGTGTTGAATCTCTCGGCCGCTTGATGCTGATGCTGGAAGCGCTAAAGTGACTTTCCTGGGGAGGAGGCGACTGAGTAAACTCGCTAGATGGACCAGTCATGGCATAAGTAGCGGATAAGGCACTGTGGAACCACAGAATACGATGGTTTCCAAGTGGGGGTATGGTTAAAAGGAAGGAAAAAGGGAAACAATTGAAATGAAGGGAGCGTGGAATCGTACTTGTCCAAGTCAGTCTGTCACCCTAGACACAGCCGCCGAGAACAGGTCGAAGAAGCATGGCGGCAACAAGCCAGTTCATTTTGTTGATGATCATGCTGATGCGGTTGATGGTTGAAGACAATATTTAGCACAACTCGTGGTAGTAAGGTAGTAAGCCGAATTGACTGCGATAGGAAAGCACAGTCCAGCAGTAGCGGTCATGGTCGTCTCCGGCGTCGACAAAAATGGAGCGTGTTGCTATGATTCTCGGGTTCCCCATATGTCATGTTAGTGTCAAGGGAGCGTGGGAATACTGTCTGCGTTATAAAGAACACCACCCAACCTCAACCCCATACTTGCCTACCTTGGAATGAACAGATGCAATGGTAACTTGTGGGTCTTGTTGGGTTTCACCACTGGTCTTTTAACGGATGGCAAGGCGAGCTAACTGATACTCGATTTCCCTGTTTCAGATCCTACTGTTGAAGGTATTTAGTCATTCACTGCGCTTCAACTTGAACAAATCTAGTCTGTCCAGCGATAGAGATATAATATATTTACAAAGGTATGGGCAACACCGGCTAGGGCGAGAAACAGTTTAAATACAATCACATTATTCCACAATCATGAGAATTGATTTTTTTATTTATTTCTGTCCCTTCACATGCTTTTCCCACCTCACGCATCCGGCGCAACCAGCATGAATGTTCCACCAATTGGATCACCAAGTCCAACATCCGCCGCGAACTGACTAATGTTGAACAGGCTAATTGGCGATTGAGTTGTTATCTCAGTCTGGTCGTTGAAAGTCGCTGGTTGTCTGAAAAGCAAGAAAACGTATCTGCAAGAAACTTTCAGTTTCAAGTTACTCATTCATGTGAAAAAAAACTTCTTCAAATACCTGTGGGCATCAGATCCGGCAGGCGGTGTGGGCTGTAAAAACTCGGAAATAGCAGGTGTCGAGTTCCTTAGGACCTCTACCCCATCTCTGACCGAACGTCCGAAGAAATTGCCCCCCAGGAAGTGACGAATCTGCGCACTTGTGGGCTCCTGTGGCGTGGGTGCATCTGGATCGACAGCTGCAATAACGAATGGCCCTGTGAAGTCTGTTCCTACTGCCTCGTATGACGGGGGTCCAGCAGTGGCTGAAGTCAATGTCAGAGGTTTTTAGTACATGCGATACAATCAAAGATACTTGCCATCACGGGGCAATTGTTCGCCGGCGTGCAATGTAATTGAACCTGATGGCTCAGGGAAGGTGACTTCTAAGAGGACGCGGGGGTTGAAGTTGATTGACAAGTCCCTCGGGATCTGATCAAATAAGCCCTTCAAGTTTACCATTCACAAAGATGAACAACCCACATTTGCAGCGTCAAATGCTCGCTTTACCTCATCCAAGCTCGTATCCTGAGCAAGGACGGGGGAAAGCAGACAGAGAAAACTCGTCAGCAACGTCCACTTCATGTCTGTTGTCTGATGAAAAGATTGGTAGGAGGGGCTACGCCGGGCAAGTCCCAAATATTTTATACAATGACGCTAGAAACTTTTTACAGCAGTTTTTCCCACATTCCCGTAAGAAATACCGCCAGGAAGGCGATTGATGGTTTGAACCGCATGGATCGAGCTCCACCTGTCGTGTTCATGTCACTTAATATATGCTGGTATTCCCTCGAGACTCGCATCCAGGGAAGGTTTTCTCGAACATCATGTATGGGTATTCCCTGTATCATGGAATTAATGAGATATGACTTTCACATACAGTGAGTATGGGATAGTTGCCAGTGCGCGCTTCTATGTTGCTCCGTGTAGCTATGGTAAATTCTAATAGATGTGTGATTTATCGGCCTTTTTATGGGACGCTTTGGTCTAACTTCCTGTGCCATAGTTCACAGAGCATTGGCTGCGGAAAACAAAGAGTCATATACCCAACTTTTCAGTCACATGCCCTTCATTTTCTCTCCAAGCTACTAATCCCTGTTCTATATAAAACCGGGATTCAGGACAAGTGCACGTCCAAAGAGTTATATAAATAGCTTGGAGTAGTGCTAAATACATATTCGGTTTGGTTTATTAACATTGACTGAATAATTTTCGCGGTGAGCAGAACAAAATGCAAGGACTTTTCCCCTGGTGAGAGAATCATGATGCCATTTGGGCCCTAGTATAGGTCCAGGCTAAAGGACAAATGAATGACAGACCTGCTAATCAAACGCACCTAGTTCCGGTGGAAATACAATAGTGTCGATAGCTAGTGACAGCGTGAGATGGCACACGGAAAGAAGAATCTTATGCTAAAGAGGGGGCACAACAACTGACTGGAATAATCACTCATTACTCGCAAAAAAACTAAACGCATAATGTACAGGTTTTGAGGTCATATACTAGCAGGCATATTTGAAATAAGAAAGGCAAAGATAATGTGACGCATGACATTGACCTCGAAGATCTGCCGTCACAATGTACTACCTACATATTATACGTATATACAGCGTCAAACTCATGTAATTATTTAGCTGATATTTTATCCCAGGCTGACTGCCAGTGTAATAACAACGCAGGTGAGGAGAGGAGGGGAAAAGCGTACAAAAGAAAGAAATAATAATAATTCAAAATTCAAACCTTGAGGTATATGAATTGAAGGGAGTCGGCCAAGCGAACCAACCATTCGTAGTAATACTATACTCAGTTATCCCTGTTTCTCATTTGCGAGGTTGGTGTAGCAAGTTTATCAAGAGGCATTACAGGTTACAATATGTAAAAAGGGAATACTCGTTGCCCTATTGGAAGCGATTGGAGATGAAAGAGTATTGAAACAAGTATCAAGACCATGTCGACATGTCCACAAACCGCCAATAATGACATTCTCCTACATTACCTCCCCGTTGTACATACAACAGCCACCAGCACTATAGTACGCATACAGTATAACACACAGTAAAAGAAAACTGCTACAACAACAACAACACATACTGTCTAATCCGAATCAGAGTCATAGTCAGTATCAGAATCATACATCCCCCGTGCACTCGTTGGCACTGCTGCCTTGGCTGCAACAGCATTATACACAATATCATTCGGGTCTACATCATCATCATCCACATACTCCTCCACCGGATTCTGAACTGCAGAAGCAGCAGCAGCAGACCCCGACGCAGAGGAGGATGCATCCACCCAACCCGCCATGTGAGCCAATCTCTGATCATCAATCGGCAATCCCGAAATCATCATATGCCAAAGTTGGAGCAACATCCTAGAGACATGAATTAGCACAGGCGAAAAAAGTCTTCCCAACAGTTAAAAACCTTTACATACACAGCTTCATTCCCAGCACACCACCCATCCTTTCCTTCATCACGCTGCCTAAACCGCTGGGCCATCCGCACAACACTTTCACCTCCATAGTCCGATTGCATCATCTTGGAATACAACAGCTTGACATCAATTACATACACAGGTGGATGTGCCGAACCACTGCTGCCACTACTGCCAGAGCCCCAGCGGGAACGTGAAGGTGAGGAAAGTCGTCGTTCGTGGCGGCTTGAAGTAGAAGGACCATCAGAATCCGGTTTGATTCCTCTCTTGGGCGATCTCGATCTCGACCGAGGTCTATTAGCTCTCCTTGAATATTCATCATCTTCCCTCTTCACCCTTGGATCACTGGAATAAGATCCATTCTCTCTTTTCACCCCATATCTCCCAGCAGGAGATGCTTCACGTTTCACCTAAGCTCCAGTCGATCAACCACGTTCTAAGATAACCGTATTCATTTCACACCTTGGATGGGTAGCCCAGTAACCCCTTGATCCCCGTCTCCCAAAGCGACACATCCACACCCAATAAATTCCTAAGCGCATTCCTTGTAATTTGTTCATCATGCACCAACAACACCACCGGGCCCGTCCTCTTATCATTAATCACCTCCTTCAACTTTGCCCCAATACTAGCAAGATCCATCGACCTACTCTCTCCATGCTCGAACATCTATCGCCACAATTCCCTCTCAATCTGCCCTTCTTTTCAAAAAAATGGGAAAACTACATACCATCTTATCACCTTGACTCATATATCGATTCTTCTCCACAAAGTAATGCTCCATCGACCGAGGCTTGACCACAAAATCCGGCACTTCCATCTCGGCCCACCCAACATCCAACAACATCGGCATCTCCAACCGCTCCTTACTTGGTCGCGTATCCCTCGCCCACGTATTAAACACCAATGAAAGCACTTTCAACGACCGCGTCCACGTCGGCTCAGGTAGTCCATACAACTTTGTATTCAATGTCCCCCTTAGCACACGATACAACACCCTAGTACCAAAAAAAAAAAAAAATATCAAAATAGTTAGCCAACCAACATCATAAAGGAAACAACCACAGTCACCTCCCATGTTCAAACCTCCCCCTCCCAACCCCCTCCCCACCATCGAACTGCGCAAACTGCTTATTCAACTGACTATTATCAAACTTATCGGGCCTGCCCCGGTGCGATTTGGGCTTCAACCCCGCCATCTTCTTCATCAGCTCTTCAACCCCGTGAAACTGTATCGGCGACACACTCTCAAAGTCCCCGACCGAGTATGTCGCGCGTCTCGGTACAGCAGACGATACGTTCACCCCCGCGGCACGTGCAACGTCCCATGCTTGGTCGAGCGTGAGTAGGAGGTGGGAGGTGCCCGAATGTTTGATTCCTTGGAGTACCAAGGCCGGCAGGGAAAGAGAAATGGTGGATAGAGTGTGGATATAGGCGCGAAAAAAAAAAAGAAAAAAATTAGCCGCGTTGGGAGCTTCCACTACAAACTTCGTACCCTGAAGGCAATACGTACCAAGCGTAATCTCGACTGGTCCATCTCTCTCCCTGGAGCGCAGCGGCGACGCGTAGCCAGCAACAGCCTCTGCGAGCTTCTTGTCATCATACTGGAACCTGGCTCCCCAAACCTAGCGTCAATACGCGGGGTGTCAACTACCCAGAGTTCTTTCTTACCAATGGACAGACGGACGGAACCCCGCAATCTGGATGAAGCCTTGATGCCCATTCATCTCCTGTGCTTGGATATGCCCCTCCAACGAGGGAGTTATAATACACGCAAAAAAGGTTCAAAGGTAAAACCACGCTCCTCAGTTCCCAGGCCCGGATTTTCAAGTTAAGAGTGCATCGAGTCCAATTCCAAGTCAGCCAGTAGATCATTTTATGCTACAGGTATTCAATACTATGCTACGTCTATCTATACATGCTGCATGCTGCATGGCGGGTAATAATCAGGCCAACCAAAATCTACACCTGCGTTTTCCTCCTATTCCCATTCTCATCACCACTCTGTTCTTGATCCCGATCCTCAGGCGATTCTCCAGCATCTTTAGTGTTCGGGGCAAGCAAGCCCTCTTCTAAGTCTCCTTCTCCCAACCGTTCTAATCGCACAACGTTGCCCTTTTCTTTTGGCTTCTCTGCTATCATCTGCCAGACATCAATCAGCATAAATACCCTCAATTATTTCTGACCGTAATAAACTCACAGCAACATATAGCGCGGACGACAAAATCAAACACGTCCCGGCAATCGACAAAAACGATGGAGGGGTGTGAAACACTATCCGTTCCAGAATGGAAGCAAACACCACCTATACAAGCATTAGACTGTTGGACTTTACCGAAAGCAAGAAGCCCACCTGAGTATACACAGCCATCGACGCTCTCCCCGCCGCTTCTCGCTGAAAGCCCATAGTGAGTAACATCTGAGCAGCAAACCCAAATAGCCCAATCATCAATAGCATCCCAAAGAACTCTATATGTCGAGGCACGATAACAGGCGTCTTCATAATAAGCATCCTGGATGGGCATGTGTTGAAAAGGGGGCATATAAATAACATTTATCCACTGACCCAATAGTTGAACCAACCACACTTTGCACAGAGAAGGATGTCATCGCATGCATGGGATGAGCCCGCTTCCCAGTAGCACGTAACGACGTATCTAGCAAACCGCATCGTCAGACGATACATTCATCTTTGCCCTCAGTGCCAGTACTCACATGCCCCCGTCGCGCCCAGAACACCAACAAGCGCAACTCTACTCATCATAATCAACATCCGACTCATCACCCAAATATGACACATACCCAACTGCAATCGTCCTCTCCGTTGGCGTCCCCATACCCATATTCGCATCTACATCTCTCGCCACATTATCCACAATCGTAGGGTCCCCCAAATCCGGCGGAGGCACCTGGGTATGCCCAAATAGGAATGGTGGCCTCGCGATGAGGATGACACCAAAGAGACTAACAACTAGAATAAATTTATACCAAGTCAGTAACTGATTGACATTTTGCTCATATATATAAAGAGCATTCGATAACGAGAAGAAGAAAAAAGAATCAACCACTTACTCCCCGCCAGCGCTTGCCTTTTAGAAAACGTCTCGTGCAGAAACAGAGCCCCAGCAACGGCCGTACATAATGGAGCCAAAAAGGTAAGCACAGTCGCATCGGACAACGATAAATATTGTAGTGAAAAGTAGATCGCGGTTACTGATACGAATCTATTTCCCCCGCATTTAATAAAGCTGTCAATCACAATGCATACATTAGACATATTATGACACACGTACCCCGCAAAACCTCTAAACACCAACAACAACCGGACACCCTTTGGTCCCAAAAATGGATCGGAGACTCCAGCCAGGAACCTAAGAAAAAACCGCGAATACACTCAGCATTTCCTCTCAGGAGAAAAAGCAAAGATGTCTGACATGTAAAGCATACAACACAAATATGTTATCCCCTTGAAACCCAATTAAACAACTCATCATCTCGACGATTCAAAAGCGAAAAAAACTCACCATCCGCACTGCAACTAACTAACACCCCCCACAAGTATTCAGCACTCCCCGCCTTCATCCAAAAGGACGCACTTACCTCCAAGACAGGAACAGGCGGGTCGATCTTCCGACTAAGCTCCTTCACGGCCATATTCATCAACGAAAAGAACGCTTGCGACGCAACTACAAGCAATAACCCCGCATTGGCCCTTACAAATGCCCGCACGCCCGCAACGAGATATAACCACTGGCACCATGATGCCTTACACCAGCCACACCCACAGCACCATGTACAACCGAGCCGAGGCTGGACTGTCTCACTCAGGCCCTCACTCTCAGAAACATCCCCACCACCACCCTCGCCTTCTTCTTCCTGTTCAAATAAAAATGAGGATGAAGGCCGCGAGGGCGCATCACACCCACTCCCAGGACCAAGACCAAGGCCACCCGGACTGCTGGCCAATCTCGAGAATTGCATTTGAAATTCTTTGCCCTTGTGTATAGGATTCGTCGGGTGTGTGAAGGTGAGTATATAGAAGGAAAGGGACAGTGGGAACGGAAAGAGTTTTCTTTTTTCTCCCGCTCTCCCTTAGTCCTCTCGTGATGTATTGGGTGGGAGCGCGGGGAGTGGGAGGAACCACCCCAACAGCCAAATCGCGGCAAACTCCTAATGTGATTTTGTTCACGTGATGGATGATCGTACTATTGATGTACTCAAGCGCCCACAACCAAAGTTTGACGTTGGACTCTGGAAAATTCGCGGCTTAGACCTAGTATAATTCTGCCGCATGTGCTCGCTTGAGTCTCATGTGTATTCGATGGTCTTGTAAGAATATAATCGTGATGGTTGCGGAGAAAAAGATGTGCGTTATTGTTTTTGGGTTTACTAACAGTTGAGTGGCGCAGTAGTACTATTAGTAGGTTAATGTAGATAACGTCGGCTGATAACCAACCCCCCTCTGCCAAGCTACAAGCTTCCACCCCCCTGCGGAAACCATACCAGGCAAGCAGAATGCAGGCGGTTAAGCAGGTTACATGATGGCAGTGGAGTATAATTGTTTTTGTGGACTATAGTAGATCGGAAGGGTGAACACAGACGACGATATCGAGATAGGGAAGAAGACTAAAACTCAAAAGCAAATACCTGTCCCCAAAACGATGGTGGCTACTTCTTACACCTTATTGCAAGTATTATACAGATCTGCGACTGGCTAATAAAAACAAAAAACCCAGTGACAGAACATACAACATTATGGATCTCTCATAGATCAACGTTCTCGAGTCTCTCTCGCAAACTGTTCGCATTTTGAGCGATAGACAGAATGCAGGGTGTCATTGCATACTTATCCAATCTGGGGATATATACAGTACATTATACTAGCTACTACAAAACTCTTCATCCTGACCTATTAGGTTGTGTATTTACTGCCAAGCTAATGGAACGTCCTGATGCCATTCGTTGTACAAGCAGCATCCAACAAACAAAATACAAGCAACACGAAATGAGACGAGACAAAGAAAACAAGCCACACCCAAGTGCCTAAGCACCTAGTTTCATTTTGGAACGCTGATATTTGCCAACTCACTAGCCGATCGTACGTATAGTGAGATCATTTTTTCCATCTTGGCCCTCAAATTCATCGCCCTCGGGCTACACCAAGTGCAGTCCACCTCATCTACCGACTCCCCAATCCATTCGTTCCACCTTGTCAACCCCTCCAATCCCCTCTCAACGATCTGCACGAAAAAGCGATCCCAATACTCACACTCCTGCACTCCTCCTTTATGCTTCACTGGCACTGTAAGGTGCGGCAGCCCGCGGTATAACGTGAGCCATCTCTCCCGGTAGAGTACCTATTTCATCGACTGTTGAGAAAGGAGGGTCGTTGAATTTGGGGAACAGATAACTCACCCAAATTATGAAATTACTACCGCCCAAAGCTTCACAGGCTTCTGCGGCGTCCCAGCTCAGTGTCTCTGGGGCCGTCTGATCAAGTAGATCGGGGTATCGGTGCTTCAATGCATATGCAAACACCTCATTCGGATGAAGAGGTGCTAACCGACTAAATAACAAGGAAAAACACCCATCATTCCTCCATCACCATCACCCATAACACCACAAGCAAAATTCTTTGGAAAACTCACTACATATTCAACCTACAAATTTCCATAACATGATGCACCAGATACTTCTCTGCTGCTTCCGCGACGTTCATGAACATCTTAATCGTACAGCCTGATAGATCCGGCGGACGCTGGCTGTGCATGCTCCTCAGAAGCAGCTCCAACACGTCACCAGACTCAGTGAGGCACACCGGATCTACGGTGGCGGCTGGGGAAGAAGTGGCGAGGGACGCAGGTGCGAACCCAGAGCTAAACACCTCTAGGTTGGTAGTGTGAGCACCAAAGTATTTATCGTCGCTTGATTTGATGATGACGTCGACAGGGAGGTTGCATTCTTGGACTGGGAGTGCATGTTGTTGAGTCGTTGTAACATGATAAGGTAAACGCTAGCACATGTAATATTGCTTGCTTACCTGGACATCTCAAAGGAGTTGATTCCATCCCTGTGTTCATTGACCAAGTAGTGTTGTTGTGGGGGTCCTGGGAAGGAGGGGTCGTGGGAAAAATGATTTACTGTTTTGCCTTTGTCGTGTTGGGTGTAGTTTTTTTAATTTCCAACTCAGCCCTATGACCTCAGGCCGGGACGAGCTGCGTGAGGGCGGGAATGTGCCTCTCACAAGCACTGCCAACATAATCCTTGTGGAGAGGTCTTCAGCCAGATCGACAAGTTAGCTTGAGTGTAGTGGGTGGGAGCAAAAGTGATGATAGGTAGGAGCTGAGAGTGACATGACGCTCCTGTCACTGGCACATGCCTCAGGCTCGGAACGCCATAAATCGATTATTCTGACCTTAATTCATGTGGAGGTGAAAAGACTGTGAAAAGTCAGACTCAAAATCCAGTCCTTAGGAGCGGCGAATCAAAACATCGGACAGTCAAAAGGGCAAAAACGCCGGAGATGATATATATACCGCGACTGTCATGTTCCCACACGGTCTTGTAGTGTGTTCAATTCATAGCGCGGTTTGATTTGGATATGGTCGATATGTTTCGTTAAGGGATGATCATGCTAGTATATATTTGAATTCAGTGCTAATTGGGCACCGAAAAGGTGGCGTTGAGATGAGTTCAGCATAACCATACATACATGTGCATGATTCATACGATCCAAGGTACAATAACCATCTAGAGGAGGAACGGCACCAGTGGAACTTATGGTCAGTTTTCGTTTTAATGCCTTACTTCCTTCCCCCTTTCAAATGTGACAGGGGTACTTGATGTAACACCAAAGCATCGCAACATCCGACCCACCCTCTAAAACGATACTACCGTATCACATGTATAAAATATCCCATGCCTGCGAGTTCTCAGCCGTTCCAGACTGCCAGGTGCGCCTCCAATCGTGCTTTAACGCAAAACAACGAAGTAAAGGCTGGTCCTTTTTACGCTACTGTATGTAAAGTTTACCACATTTCCTTTATGAATGACCAGAATAACAGCGTCACTTAGAATCCTTTAAGCACATGCAACTCACGTCCATTTCTATGCTCGCAACTTTTCTTACCACCTTGGTTGTGGCCGGGCCAGTGTTAAGTGACATTTGTTCTCCTTCGTTTTACAGTCAATAACACGCGAGACCACAAGGCTTATAGGGGGCATCTCGAACGAAATGAAGTGGACCATTATGATCAGCAGCTTCACCGCCAAAATCACAAGTTGCCCCGTGGGCCTGCCGTTTACACGCGTAGATGGTTGCCAGAGAAAGAGCCACTGCTCACTAAAGAAAAAAAGGAGAAGGAGAAGGAGGAGAAACCACCGCGGGATACGCAGTTTATAATCGTCGATAAAGAAAAGTATGTCTGCACGCGATGGAACACTCGTTGATAACTGACAACCAGGCCTTAGATGTGCATTTCCTGTCGTTTTTCATCCAGTATCAGTGGAAAGATGCTGGGATTTGTTTGGGCAATATGTCGAAATGAATGGCGAATGTACGTATCTGAATGAAGTGCCGGACAAATCAATGTATGGCTCTTTTTACGGGGACGTATAATTGTTTCGGAGATGGCTCGGAGTTGAGGGATATAGGGTGGAGAATTGTTGGCCTCAACTCGGAAGAAAAAACGTTCCGGATTAGGGGTCAGACATATTACGCGTACGAAAAAGACGAGCATTTGCTCGTTGACACAAGGAAATTTCCCGCCCTCAGGACGAACGAGGTTAAATATGTCGAACGAATCGAGAATAAGATTGCTAGTGGCTGGGTCGTGAGAGTCACGAACATCTTGAAGCCAAATTAGGAGGGCTATCTATGGAGCTAGATCAATGGTACGTATTCCGTCTTTGTGATCAGAGAGCCTCACCAGGTAATCACGGGATCGACAGACCCGACTTTTCTTAACTATGGGCCGGGGGGAGAGGGGGGGGGGGGGGTTTTTGCTCACAATCTCGAGGAGCTTACCGTTCTTCCTCAAGGCCAGGGCCATCCTGACGCGATTAAGTCCAGCTGAGCGATGACAGAGATGGAGAGGGATGTATATACGTCTATCCCAAGCACGTGTTGTTCAGTGTAACCTCGTTCGGGACATACACTTTATTGATGGGCGGCTTTTTTAATGGTCAGACATTGGCATGGAATAAAACTCGAATGTATTGAAGCAACGACACAGCAAGGGGTACAACTGGAATGCTATCTCGCTCCGCTCCTTGGCACCTCGAGCTCCATACACACGGGTCTGTCATCAGGTGCATATCGCCAATTGTTCTTCTGATCACTGAGGCACTTGACGTCATCTCAAGATGGAACATGGTCTTTTTCCTCTTCCTCACTCATTTATGCCTCCACTAATCATGGTGTTGATTACCGCAGGTTGTGAGCCAATTTTACGTGGGGTAGTACGACTACCACGATCCCAACCCGGTATCGAATCATACATGCGGTTGGTGAAAATTTAGTTAGAACCGACTGACGTAGGTGTACCCTGTGATGTCAGGATATACGTTTAGCAGTCGAGAGGCATATGAAAATTGCTGGTGGTTGATATCCATTAAGGTACACCTGTTCAGGGATTTGTTATCGTGGCATGCCTAGACAAGAAAGCTGCTCTTGATTTGCTCACAAATTAATTCATGGAACACGATCTTTGGGATGTGGCATAGCAATATCGGCCGGGCAGCGTATAAATCATAATCAAGGGGCCTGGGGTTAATTAAGAGGTAAGAGGTAGACAACTACCTCATAGGTCAGTACAGGGAAGTTATAATGATAAGAGCAGCTTGGACTACCATTCAATTTTTTCATTGCTGGCCTTCCATCGTTGTTATCGCCTCTTCAAGTCAACCCCAGCCGGCTCTCTTCTCTCATATAGCTGCTACGCAATTGCGCAACTCCTTTCATCAAGCCTTCCGTGCCAATATAGCCTTCATGAAGGAACTTCTTGCAATTAATCTCGCTAAAAACGGTTGACGTAGCCTGTGATGTACGTGTCTTCCAAACAGCTTTAATTTTGCGTCTGCAAAAACAAATATATGGTGAATCAATTTCGTCATTCCCAAGGAATTAGATGTGAATGCATTAGCCGATGGCCGCCTACCTGTATGCGTCTTTCTATCCAGAAACAATAGGTAGTTGCGGCATTCATATTGGTATAATGAGATTGGAGAATGTATCACTTGAGCAACTAATGGAAACAGAAGGACTTGTTGCACCAGCATGAAACCCCTTTTTGTGAGTAACTTTCTCAAACAAACTCATTGCCAATTTTTACAGCGTTTGAACTCGGCCTCGGAGATAGGAACAGGTTGGATGACTTCGGGGCCTTTGCCTTTTGCGTTGGCACCAATTGACAAAGCACTCCGGGCAGTGAATCCCTCGCCTCTGACCTTTCGGTATATAAAAGTCGTTGTGTCTCTCCAACAGTTCTAAGCATATAGCTCCTCGAAGTTTCGGTAGAGTCAAGGTAGCGACATTCTTCCACTTCTACGTCGGCTACTAGGGACGTGGGCCTCTTGAGAAGCGGATACTCTATCCGCTTGGAGGTAATGTTCTTAAAAAGGAAGAAGAGTACCATACCAGACAACGTCAAGTATAAGCAAGCCTGGGAAATGAGTTTGGCGTCGATCTCGGAATGATGGACCTCAAGACTTGGTTTGTTCGTGATTTATAAAAATTTTCTCAGGCTTGAAGGACCAGAAGGTTATTGCGGTATCTCAAGCGGAGGTGGAGACTAGGTGGAGCCTTGCATATGCATGTATAGCTTAGAGGGGCAGTACTCCGTATTTGAAATTATCCAGGAAGCGGTATTGCCGATCCGACAGGATTTGGAGTGGCAATTTACTACAGACGAAGCACGGGTGAAGCCATCTTGCGTTGGAGTCTTGGCATAGCATGTGACTAGACTAAGCAGCGACACATGAATGTAATTCTCCAGAGTCGGTTTGCGCTACGATTTCTCTCGTGGTCAAAGGCCGTACCATGTTGGTAGACGTCTTATTCATATCACGAGGTGCGTTAACAGGGTATGTCGTGTTATTGGCATGGAAAATGGTGTGTAATACTATGTGAGGTTATGTTCCCAGCGTGGATGTTCCTAACGCAATAGTTCCGTACTTAATGCATGGTACACGTGTGCCCTTGACTATATGCGCGCATTCGTAAATATCTAAGACAGCTGAAGAGTGTCTGGGGTTAGTTGAGTAGTTAGAAAGCAGAGAGGCATAACCTAGATACGCAAGGATGACCTGTGGGGTGTGGAGATAAAGGGAGCCAAGTGGGGTAGAGGAAGGAGAGGGGAAAGGGTGGTCACGGGCTGTGTCGCACGCCTACAACTGACTGGCGCGGTACCCCAGCATGTCTTCCTCCTGAAAGAGATGCACTAAGTCCCTCCCTTCCTCCTCCCCACTCCTCCCTTCTTCTTTACTCCTCATTTTACAGGGATATCAATATCTAATGGCCAACTTCTACTTCTTATCCACCATGATGGAATCACACCTTGAGCCTGAGAAGCTTGGAGCAATGATGATGATTCTTACGCTATCTCTTTTTGGTTCGTTTCATCCTGCTGTGATCATAAGGACTTTCTAACCTTCTCTCCTTTCTAAAGCCGTATCGTTTCCAGCCATATCAAAGGAGATACCAGCGCTACGCATTCCACACGTTCTGTTCTTTATAGGGAAACATTTTGGTACAGGTATACACCTGTCTGCTTGTTGCTTGTACTCGTGCTCATAGCGCTCATTAGGGGTCATCTTGTCAACGACATTTTGCCACTTACTTCAAGACGCCTTCGAATCCCTCCAGAAGCCCATCGTTAAGGAACGATATCACAAATTAGGGAAATGGACAGGCTTAATAATGTAACCTTCCTATCCTTGCTGGCACCATCAGCGCTGTCATCTAACATGCACTCTTCAGTCTTTCCTCGCTCCTTGCAATATTTTTGATCGAATGTATGCTATCATTACCTTCCTGTATGCAAGTTCTCTGACCAACTGTTATAGATATATCAACAACCTTCGTTGACTACCTTCATGCCAACTCCTCCGTGCCATCCACGCCTGCAACATCCCCAAGGGTATCCCGCTCCCCTTCAAGACGTGGTCTATCTCCTTTGTCCACTGCTCCACCAGACAACCATCTCCAGGTACCCAACAGCCTTTTATTGGTCCATGGTTCAGGTTCTGTCCCAATCCATGATGATTCCACTGGCGAAGTCAGACCCACCGAAGTGTCGCCTCTATTGTTGACCAAGCGAACTCAGTCATTACCCCGCTCTCACCCGCATCACCCGCATTCTCAAATCTCAAGCCCCAATATCTCATTTGAGATTCTAACAAACTCTCCACGCCTTGCTAAATGCTGTCTATTAGAAACGCCTGCGACCTGTGTCTGCAAGCTCCCCATAGATAGACAGGGCCTTGTGCCTGGAAGCAACGCAAAATCTCACAGTGCATCGCACCGACAACAGCGCAAGCCAAAAGTTGGTAGACGGAGGCAGATCGTTGGAATCCTGGTACGTCATTGTAGCCAAGACTGTTTTAGGGGGTTTTCACCCAGCTTGTTCAGGTTTTGCAATTTGGGATCATGATTCACTCTCTTGTGATTGGCCTCACTCTATCAATAACGCGGGGATCTGAATTTAGTATGCCCCTTTGTTCTTGGCGTTTCAAGACTATCATACTTACCGTACTATCAATCCACCCTTAACAGCATCACTTCTCATTGCCATACTTTTCCATCAACTCTTCGAAGGACTTTCCCTTGGCATCCGGATAGACACACTTCCACCAATCCAGGGCCCATTCCTCTCCAGACGCAAATCGTCATCTCACTCCCCTGTATCTAGAGAATCCACACCCTTAGTTGATCCTGAGCTATCGAATACATCATACGCTCCACCTCCACACCATGAGCAGAAAAAAAAGCGGAGTTGTTGGTCCGCTTTGGGCAACAAACTCAAAGCCATGAACTGGCTGAAAGCGATACTTTCAGTCTTGTTTGGCGTGACGACGCCGTTTGGGATGGCGATTGGCATACTCGCGTTTCCGCAAGGTGGCCACCACGATGGCAACCCGACTGAACAAGGTGAGCCCCGTGTTTAAGCTTTCTCTACTAGTTTAGACGGCCATGCTCACATAACACCTCCTCGCAGCTCGGATGCTCCTTACGCAGGGGCTCATGTCTTCCATCTCGGCAGGGATGTTGATTTACGCTGCAACTGTTGAGATGCTGGCTGGCGACTTTGTGTTTGGTGACGTATCTGGTGGGCACTCCCACCACGGGGGTGGCGCTAGCACCCATTCTCATGGCTACGAAGGGGATTTAGAGGTCGGGCATGGTGATGGTGGTGGCAGTCGTGGGCGCGAACTACAAGGCGGCGAAGGGTCACTCCGTGCTTTGCAGAGTCATCATCACAATGATGGGGAGTATGATCACCGTGACCGTGACCGTGACGACCATGATGATGTTAACCATGATGACCATGAAGGGACGGAGCACGACTACTTGCACGAGTCTGATGCACATAAACAGTCCACGGTAGGCCAGAAGGCCCTGGCTGTTGTAAGCCTATTGGCTGGCGTGGTGGTCATGAACGTCACCGCTTTGTTGGAGTGAGGAACTCATGATCATCAACAACGACAGAAAACGACATCAACGAACAAGGCTTGGTCTTTCTCTACGTTATTACCTCCTCATCTAACAACACGTTCGTCGGCCTCGCATACCCATATTCAAAACCCAGAGAACTCTTTCCCCCCCCCCCTCTTCTGCTATACCATATTTCCTTGAGGTTAATTATGGCGTTGGTACAGTAGATTCACCACATTTCTCGTTCGTTTGCTCTCTTTCTTCCCTTTTTTACCTCCTTCTGGTCTCATGCTTTCTTTCTTTCCTTTCTTTTTGCTTTACTGGTATCTCATTGCAAGTCAATCAAGTTGGATTCTATAGAGGGTTAAACATCTAGCAAGATTTTTTATCAAAAGGTTTGTTAAATCTTGTTAGTATCGAGCAATGTTTGCAATGTTTGCATTGCATGTATTTAACTTTGTAGTATAGTACTATATGCTGTTCTCGTTGTCTTTCTTTCCCTCTGATGTTTTATTTGGGGAGCAGAAATTGTTTGATCGCGATCGAGTGATATGAGTAAGACTGAGGAGCATAAGGCAAAAATATGCATGACTAGGCTAAAGTGCAGGTATGATGACAGCTAGTGAGCGTTACCACTAAGCCCAGCCGCCCCCAGTCCTAGGGAATTCAATGAATGATTTGAGAGGATCTTATGCCAGTGGGCATTCTTGCGTTATTCCATTCTTTTCGGCGGGCAGGGTGACGCAGCCTACCGGTTGCATTATTTTGGAAAAAAAAAAAAAAAACAAAAAAAGTGAGTGCGACGGTGGAGTTGGTCAAACAGAACAGGGGAAGGGATACATACCACACGGTTCTAATTTACACATCCACATGCACGAAAATCAGACGGATAAAGGCCCTGCGTCAATTTCGCCGATGAACTAGCTTATCATTCAAAGTGCCAATGTGTCATCATCCAATATAGTTTGATTACATCTTTGTGCCCGTAGAGTCGAGCACCTTACAGTTACCGAGTGTAAGATTGTTCTTTTGTTTGGGGAACGGTCGTGGACCGTAAAAAGACTGCCGCGTTCATGGTCGGTGTGACAATATTGGATTCCAAAAAGGGGGGGATGGAACCTTACTATGCACTTGATTTTGTTCGCTTTCAAAAATACGGGCCGTATTTTAATTGACGATATGACGGGCAGTAGACTTGAAATTTTCTGGGTTTTTTGCACCACTTATTAGCATTGAATGTACTCCGAGGGAAGGGGAAAAAAGAAAAGAAAAAAAAAGAAAGAAAGTTGACCGGAGACGTACTTCCCGGGCAATCACACCGTGCCACAACGCCAGGAAAGGAGCATAAGGCAGCGCATAACACAGTAAACAAAGGGGTATATGCTAGCTTCATCGTTGTTAAGGAGTTCAATCGGGGCGCACAAAAAAAAGATGTGGTGTTGCATATGCTCGCATCTCTCAGCCCATTCATGCCTAAAGCAGACGCACCTGCACCGCACCGGAATATCCTTCAAAGGATCCGTGTTTTCGTAGTCTCGCTTCCTTAGTAGGTGGTCGCTAGGGAGGACAATCACAAAACCTCGACGACGTAACATGAGATTGAGAGATTTATCCTGAGCTCTAGATGTCCTTGGCCCCCCGAATTGGAGGCCTGTGGTAGTGGCCATTAAGTACGTTGGTATATACTTATAATCATGCGTGGGAATTTGTCCACAGGTGTACCAGTGCTGTCCCCTGCTTACGACTTGACACACTCCACATTTTGTATGTATATATGAAACGCAGCCTCAATATCTCCTTTCGGTCGTCGTCGAAGCGTTAATCATCATAGGCAAGTCGTAGAGACTATAGTAGTCATGATCAAGAAAGGGACATGAACGACAGGCTTTATGGTACAGTATACTATGCTGATTATCCTAGCAGGAAGCAGGAACATAAATAAAGGATTCATAAATACCCATGTGCTATGAAAATAAAATGCTATAGAACAACGAAGGTGATATAAAACTGCATCAAATCAAATGTTACTGGAGATGACAACTGTCTTTGTAACCATCGGCATTTGATTGCTATCACTTTCCTCAGAGCCCATGTCAATGCTGATGTCATGTACTACTTGTTGCTGCTGTATTAAGGTAGCGATGGTAAGGAGATGAAAATCAGCATGTTGGAGGGATTTGGAGAGGGGGGACAGTACAAAACATACGTGGTGGTCATTCGGGAGGTGGGGGTGCTTCCCGTTCCCACTTGGGTACTGTCCACGCGAGCTGGTGATGACGGACTTCCTGTCCTTCAGCTGGCTTCGGCCATTTAACCTGCAAGTAGGACATATAACTATTAAGAATTGACAAGCGGAGTAGAGAGTTTAGCTTACATGGCATCTGTAGCACGGCTAGTCAACAAAAGTTTGAGGAATTGAGGTAGCATATCACTTACAAAACGTATTGGCATAGAGCTTCGTCACGTTAACATGGAACGCGAACCTGGTAAGCAGTCAAAGGTAAGCAAGATTTCAGATGGCAGACGGCAAGGGATATTTATCTTACCAATAGAGCTTCGTAGGAGCCGCGTAGAATGAAATCACAAGAGCAGTCTGTATGAACGTGACTAGGATACCCCGTTGAAGGACCCACTGGACAAGTGTCTTGATCAGTGAGTTTGTCCTGGGAAGGGTGTCAGAAATACGAAAAGAAGGAAGGAAGGAAGTGACGAGAGAGAACAACACCCACTGCCGCATACCCGTCTTCGCAGACTTGAGGAATACACACATCGCCGCAGTAGCGATAATATCCGTTATCGCGCCAAATGCTTTCGCAAGTCCAAAGAAAATCTGCGTTGCCACATATGTAAGCTTGATAAGTCTTCAAACTGTCGAGAAAAGGTGACTAACAGAAAAGTACTTGTTTCTATTAGCTAACACGCCTCGGTTGAAGATGTACATCGTCGCGACACAACCTGCATTGGGTATTAGTTCATACACCGTACTCAATGTGACGTCTTACTTACCAATGCCTCCCGCTATAGACACATGGATGAAATTACAATCAAAATAAACGCCTTCTCGTGAATCGGTTCTTTGAAAGCTTACCAAATGCGAGCATCGCAAACACGGCCTAGTACAAACCAGTTCAGCACCTGTTTCCTTTTTTGGAATCACAAAAGAAAACAAGGTAGGGGTAGGGAAGAGGATCAAGGTACTTACAATGGTCACAATGATGAGGTTGCTCCCATTCCCTGCTTTTTTTACTTGATGATGCAACACAGGTCCTGGTTAGGTGACTTCCACAACATAACAATGTTCACTTACCAGAATACAGTTGATGAACAAAGTACATCTGCGAGCTGTAAGACAGAAAGGAAAAGGTAAAATGTGATGAGCAGCTGATACGTATCCCGTGGATACAAGGATACTTACATGAACGTTATCAAAGTTGATAGTAGGCAGTCCGCTGAGATTTCGCTGATAGGTGATAAGACACATTCTGTGAGATAGGCGTCCGATGAATGTTGGTATTGCACTATGCTCACGGAGTGATTGAGCTCAGAGGTATCAGTGAGCCAAAGTGGGGTATCTAGACAGCAAAAATTAGCGGTCAGGGATGAAAGCTGGGGTAGATGTGAGAAAGATCAACAGACCAGGTAGTAGTACACAGATTGGGCTACTAGTATCGATGATACTAGGTCACTGATGCTGTTTAACGATTAGGATCGGAATTATATCAAGAGCTGAGACAGACAAGACATACAGCATAAACGCAGCCTACACAATCGCAATCACAGGAATCAACAGGGGGATCTACAAACGGGCGAAAAAGGCGAGAAACTTGCTCACGATAAGCTTGACACCAGATCGATCATTTGAATGGGGGAAGAACATATACGCTTGGACAATCGTTATCCCAGTTAATAGCAACGAGACCAAGAAGCCTAGATTCCAGCAAGGAAAGTGGCATTAGTTCCGGGGACCGTTCAACAAGTCACCTCCCGTACCCCAGTATATCGGTGCAAACGTTTCTGATAGGTTGATGCCTAGAGAGTCATCCATTGTCACCTCTTCGTCGTAGTTCCAAGTCTGAGTTCTGATGGGGGCTACACTCAGTCCAACTTAATCACGGGGTACTACGTGCGCGCCTATGTGCCAACGAGCAACGCACACAAGTAGGGGAAGGGAGGCTAAAAAAGAAAGAAGGTTTTTTTTCCCCCCTCCCCAAAAGGTCCTGCCATTATAAAGCACACTGCTTGCCATTCATTAAATAGAGCACACCGCAAAAGCCGATCAAAGATGGAAAGGTTGGAGTCGGATAGTGTCGCGTTTATTTTACGTTTCCGCCCAGTCCCACGTTTCAACGAAGTTGCACAGCTTCAAGCACCATCAACAGCAGTGTGGCAGCAACGACCGTTGCGACACATGTATGATTGAATATTGAATGCGTGGGGTGCTTTAGATTTGTGTGTAAATATGTGCTATTTCTGGATATAGAACGGAGCGTGGCAAAGAGAGTGGGAGGTTGCTGATAGGAACTTGAGATGGGCAGTTCGGTGATCAGTGATATGATGTGGATGGATTCGTTTGGAGAAAGAAGCCTTCTTTCATTTTCATGGTGCTGTGCCTGAACTCCATAGCCAGTCGACCTCCACTGGTTAGATGATCGTGCACCTTCACTCACCTCTCAAATTTTCCTCCGAGCTAGCGCAGGTTGTTCGCAGATGTGGACGGAACGGCTCCGCATTGTATGCCCGTGCTTAGCGGAGGGAAACTTCAGGTGAGAATGTAGACGCCGTAGTGACAGGAGGGACCATCCCCAAAAATAGCCTAGCCTTTGAACCGAAGTTGACAGGTACCGACAGCCACAAGACCAGGTGTTTACTGTCTATTGTACTTCTGTACATATTTACAAATAAGCTGAGATTACAATACAGTATGCAGCGTCAAAAGACCTACCAAGTACGTGACCATGTCAGAAAAGGGTAAAAACCAGGCGACAAGGGTCCCTCATTTACTTATAGTGCTGTATTGTTATTGACCACATGGGTGCTGTTAATGACGAGGTGTTTTGTTGATCAATACAAAGGACACTTTGGGAGGTCTGAGGGCCGTCCATTCCCCGCTGAATGTATGGGTATGAATGCCCTACTCATGTTTCTACCCCTTCGCAGGTGACATGAAACGCGCCTATCCATTGTGGATTCCTCATTGTATTCAATGATTTGCGGATATGTAGTCGGTGAGACCCTTTTTTGACGCTAGAACATACACGATACATGAGTCATTATTGCTTTTCCATCTACATGATTGACTTGCTGAAACAAATGGGGTGCGGATTCTTGATTCTTCTCAGGAATATTGTAATGCTGTGATGTTGGCGGCTCTATGGGAATGTTGTGCGGGATCGTCACATCGGTGCGCGTCGGAGTTAGCCGGTTTCGTGATCCACACACAGCGCTCATCGAGACCCATCATCATCGCTCAGCGATTCTCACTGTAGTTGTTCCCAATCAGACAACGGGTTCCCAATGC
Organism: Amanita thiersii Skay4041; assembly: GCA_002554575.1. Classification (NCBI taxonomy): domain Eukaryota; kingdom Fungi; phylum Basidiomycota; class Agaricomycetes; order Agaricales; family Amanitaceae; genus Amanita; species Amanita thiersii. The sequence continues at coordinate 22,421 of KZ302023.1, read as the reverse complement.
CGCAAATACAAGACACCGATGTTTAGGGTATCATGAAAGAAGGAAAAGGTAAAGGCTACTTGTCGTCAAGAGTTTCATGAAATACTGTATGCTTGTTAAAAGCACGCTATTCCAATCTTGGATTATTCGGAAATGAACAGAGAATTGAGGGGCTGAGTCAGAAGACTAAGAAAGCTGGAACAGTCCGCTTTGATTGTGAGCGCAGCCTTGTGAGAAATCCTTTTTGTTTATTTTCTCAGAAGAGAAGCATTACGAGAGTAGTCTGCCAAGGCAGTGGACACGCAGCCTGAGAACGTATAATCTGGAAGGGCACTTATTCACCTGCTAGTCTGCGGTCGCTCGCGTTCTCCCTTCCGCACCACACCATTTGAAGTTGGGTACATGACCCCCGTACAATGTGCAGGGTGGGCGGTTGTAACTTGAAGCGAAGGCAGGCGTAGAAGTATCCATAAGAAGCACTCCGACGTCGGATACTGGAACAGATGCCAGATATATCAACGCATCAGCTTCTTCATGATTGTTGGCTATACTCTGTAAACAAACTCAAATCAACACCTATATCCATGGGGCGTTTACTGTCATTACCTGAACTCTTCCAGGGGAAAGAGAGTTCAGCCGCGGCGTGCATTCGTAATGATAGCACTTCTGGGCCGTACCTTCAGGCAACACGGAGAGCTCAGCTCTTCTTACTACCCTGCAGCAGAATGCAAGGTCCGACTACTGTATGCTGTTGTGTGAGGTAAAGCGCGTTCGAATAGTACGAAGATCCAGACAAACCTCCGAGTCCGTGCTAGTCCGCTTAGGACTGTTCGTCTCTGTTTAGCACTACTTGGTTGCCCTTGAAATATTTCCATTGGACCCACATCCTGCCTGAGGGGTGCTTGTCCGGTTGTGTTCGAGTCTGAGTTCATCATTATTGACCGTGACTGGGTCTAGTTTCTGCTTATCTCTGCACTACTCAAGTATATCTCTGGTTACTACTACTCCCCACTCTTTCATCGACTGGTCTGACCCTTTGGTTCAATCCATCGCTTTGACCTTTTGAGTTGATCTATGAGATCTGCTTCCATGATTTCATCGAAAAGGGCAGCTGTGCATTTTCTCTCCGGTTTTTCTGGTGTGAAGGCTAGGTGTTTAAAATTCAAGTAGATGAAGTATTTTCCTGTCATTATGGGCGTCTTGGTAGATGCCCTAACAATCAGTTGACTCTCTTTCGGTGGCTTGTCTGTGAAACACAGATACGGCGTCATCAACTGTCTCAAATGATTCACGTTTGTCTCGCTAATGTCAACACATGCCGCTGATATGTCGCCACGGTCCATCAGGATACCGATACCTCCCTTGTTCCTGCATTCGCTAGGGGTGATTTCTTTGTCAGTAACCAAAAATCTACACCTGAGTGAAAAATTGTTAGTTATTCATAGACATTAATCAATTTGACATACTTGTCCTCTCTTATCCTGGCCATTGTCTCCATAGATTGGGGAATTAGTCGATTTGTCTCTGCAGATCTTTTGGAGTGTAGCTGCTTTTCATGGATTAATGACAAGGTACACTTGACAACGAAGAGACGCAACCTACCCCTATAGGGTTGTGACCGGCATTCCCACGATGAAAAGGATACGTTCGACGATGGAGCTGTATTGACAGATTATAATTATTGCTCAAGCCATTGTGCTGAAAGAGTCGATCATCAGATCAGTACTCTTGAATTCCGGTTCGCATATTGTTGGACCGTAAGAAATGACACTGACCATTGGTTTGGATACCACCAAGCTGGCAAGAGATACCACGAGAACGAGGATGTAACTGAGTCGCATTACTAAAAGGGTTTTTAATTGATAAATGCTCAGTCGTCATAAAGGGACACGATAGGTGTCGTATGACTCACATAGGGCAAGGGCCAGCCTTTATTTCGTTGTTTGTGTCAAAGCACGGCGAGAAAGATGCACCTGGCAGTCTCTACTAACAGTGACGAGCACATGGTTAGCTATTTATATTGGCTGCGAACGCGGGTGTGCCTTTGCGTAACATCATGTTCCTGTTGGGATAGGATCTACCAGTGTCATAGATCACCGTCTCAGATGGGCCCTAAATGATTCTCCAGTAAATTCAGGCTAAAGATGTTTGAACACTTTCAGCTTGTGAACGACTGCAATTCAGTGAAGACATAAACTGACACAGTGGTGGTTTGAAGAGCTATTGTCAAACGAGCAAATAATGTGCCCTGATATGGCGGCTCAAATATTGAGAAACAGCGCAAGATACTTGTCAGCATGCCTAACTGCTAGAAGTCTACCAGAGCGTGAACGTTACTCAGTCTATCGAGGAAGGTCGTTGTCAGGAAATCATGTTTCACATGTTATATAAGTCGGAAAGGCCATCAAGCTTGTCCGTAAATTTGAAACATTTGAAATAGCGAGAATTTTGTTCTCGGCTGTTCCTCGGAGGGGTGATTTAGTGCAACAAAGATGAATGAGAGCCCAAGTGAAACAGCGCAAGCAAGTGACGGTGCCACATCGCTTTTACCTTGTATCGTATCAAGCGCGTATAAAACACATTTCCTTGGAAGCTGTCAAAACTCCTCATTGCCTGGTGCAATATCCTTCTCAATCTACCAAACTTCCCGAAACCCAGGGCAATCTGGTATTACTTGGGCTGGACCCAGTACTACCTTGAAATCAAAGTGCTGTTGAAGAATGCATTTTCGAAATGTCTGGCTTTCTGCTGTCGTGTTTCTGGTAAGCAGCATAGCCGTTGCCGTGTCAGTAGTCGATGAGCAGTATCATCATGGGATTCTACGGCACTCCACTGGGAACAAGGTAAGTTCCAAAAAGACAACAACAAAAGCTTCAAGACTCAATGGCGAAAAAATGTCTTTGCAGCTAGCTGAGAGAAGTCGCACATCGAGAAGCCGCAATTTGGCCATCCGTCAAGACTCCGAATCCGATAAGAGAAAACAGCAGTACGTGTATTTGTGTCCCGCGAAAATTAAGGCAATTGAGGGCCTAATACGACTGATAAGATCGAAAATGCTAGAGTCACAGCTGAGATATATCCACTATTAAGATTCGAAGAACTTGCGGCTACCTGCTGTTGGGGTCGCGGAAGAAAACGACACGGGATTAATAACCTCCCTCGGGGCACAATTTAAAAATGATGCTAGTAGACCTAGCGGCAGCTCTAAGAGACGGCGGAGAAAGTTAGGGTGTGCGGGTGTGTACTGTTCAATCCAGTGAGTACTGGTAGGTGAGTCAACGATACTCAGTAGGGACACTGTCAAGGGGCACAACGTACGATATTAGTCTTGTAGAATTAACAGTGGTAATCAGTGTAACTGAGTGAGCGCGCGTTATTGAGATCCAATCTAAGTTTTCAAGGCGCGATGGCCAGTCTTGACTCGGTTGTTGTTAAGAACGGATCGGGAGACTTCATTTGGTTGATTATTTTGACCCTATCCCACTATCTATTGCGTCCACAACACACTGGCAGGCCGGTGGGGGCCTCGATTTCAGGTTTACCATCACCACACGCCACTGCAGCTCGGCGCGGTGCCATATTGACGGGCCGTGGCAACTAGCTAGCATGTGGGTTGCCGCACACTTGTTTTTTGTAAAAAAGACTTCGCTTAGCACGCGCGCGTACGAACGAATAAAACCCTTATCTGGGTGTATGTGCCCAGAAGTGAAACGAGGTAAGCAAGCGAAGTATTTCACAGCCCACCTTGTATCTAAGGTATATAAAACACATTTCTTTGGAAGCTGTCAGAATCCCCCATTGCCTGGTGCAATCCCCTTGTCACTCTTCTTACCTCCCGGAACCTAGTGCATTCGGTATTACTTGGGCTGGACCCACTGCTACCTTGAAAGAAAAGTGTGCTTTAAAGAATGCATTCTCGAAACGTCTTGCTTTTCGTCGTGATGCTGCTAATAGGAGGGATGGCTGGCGCCATGCCCATGGATAATGGACCACACCCTCATGCGGTTCTGCGGCGATCCACTGGGAACAAGGTAAGTTCTACAATAATAGAACAAGGAAAACCAAATGTCCGAACCAGAATTTGTAGATAGCTCGAAGTCACCGCGTTGTTGGGAGGCGTGATCTGGCCATCCGTCAAGATGACCTTAACGACTCGGGTGGAGAAAGTGCGCGTGCCTCGTGAGTGCCATATTTGTGTCCTTGGAGAATTATAATGAATTGGGCAAAATTTGATTGCATGTTGATAAGGCAGGAACCGACGCCAAAAAGGATGATTGCTCCTGGCAAGCCAGGGTTTGAGAGTTATGTTGGTCAAGAGCCAGGTATCATGAGTACCAAAAGGCTGGAAGGGTCGTCTCGGCAAAGGCGAAGGAAAAATCATCTTAGTTCGTGTTGCTCGGTTCAGTGAGCAAATTGGGCAAGGCGAGGTTACATAGATTACTTGTAGTTGAAGTTGTTGAGCTCGAGAATATCGAGAATATAGTGGACATAGAGTACAGTGATGACTATCATGACAAATTGCGGCCAGTTTACCAGTAAGGGCGATTTGGGGGGGGGGGGTCGTCATCTAAACCGTCGGCCACCGCATGCCACTTCCCCACATTGCCTGGCACCACACTGCTGCCGCCACCACCACCACCACCACAGCACACAGCACCCAGTCACCCCATCAGCCTTGATTGGACCTCGCTACAGTAGTACTACTATCAGCCCAAGCCCAGCACCCTGCAGACTCGATCGACCAGCTGGCCAGCACACGCGTCGTCGCACCACCTTTTATTTCTCATTAGACAGGTTCTTGTCCTATAACATATCTACTTATCTCCCCACACACGCTTTATACCTTCCTACACAACGCGCACAACGCACAACGGCACACACATACACACACACACTCACGCGCGCTAACACAGTTGCCTAAATGCCGCCCACAACAACAACGTCCCCACAGCAGCCCATCAACGTCAAGCTCCTACTCATCGGCAATGCCTCCGTTGGAAAGAGCAGCCTCCTCCTCCGCTTCTCGGATGAGCAGTGGCTCCCAGAGGACGAAGCCACCGCGACGATCGGTGTTGATTTTAGAGTGAGTGTGACTCGTTTTCTTGCAAACTCCCGGCTCTTCTCCACGCAACACACTTACTCCAACTTGGCTATTACTATTTCATACATACATACTGACGCTAAGCCACCTTTTCGTGTCTAGGTGCACAAGATGGAAGTCCGGGGCAAGCGAGTCAAATTAAGCATATGGGTACGTACTTCAGCTCACCCCTTCCACACCCTGTAACTCACATTCCATACCTCGTATCAGGACACAGCAGGCCAAGAACGCTTCAGGACAATCACTTCATCATACTACCGAGGCGCACAAGGCGTCATACTAGGTACGTCCCTCTCCCCTGCCACACCCCCCCCCCCCCCCAACCTGTGTCTCTTCCCCCCTTCCTCCCTTCCTCCCCTCACCTTCTCTCCTAGTCTACGACGTCACCAACCGCGAAACATTCGATGCCCTCCCCAGGTGGTTCAACGAACTCGACACTTACATCACCACCCCCATCGTCAAGATCCTTGTTGGCAATAAAGTCGACAAAGAGTTCTCCCGCCAGGTACCCACATCGGAGGGCGAGGCGTACGCTGAACGCATGGGTTCCTTGTTCGTGGAGGCCTCTGCAAAGACTGCAGTTGGCGTGCAAGAGACGTTTAGAGAAGTTGTAGAGAAGATCCTTGATACACCCGAGTTGTGGGAGGGGAATGCCACCGGCGGGCAGCGGGGTGGAGGAGGTAGGGCGCACCAGGCGACGAGTGGAGGGAGAGGTGGGATGCCTGGTGGAGTGCAGGTTGTTGGACTCAGTGAGAGTCGGGAAGCGGAGCAGGGGTGTTCATGTTAGGACGCATACCCTTCACGGCGACACAGACACGACGTTATCGACTTTTGGAACCCCTTCCTTACATTCCTTTCCCTGTATCTATAGATTACCGTCATCTTTGCAGTAATTTTGGTGCTGATAAAGCACGAAAGCAAAATGATTTAATGATACATGGGCGGGTTATGCTAATGAATATGCTTTTGATCTAACCACAGATGGTGTAACAGAATTCACCATCAAACCCGTAAGGAAAAACAGGACCGACGAGGTATTGCCTATTGATAAATGAAGTTATACCGTGAGAGCAGATGGGGTATGGCGGAGAGCTGGGGACCATATCTAGCGGCATTGTCGTACAATTCAAACAAGGGAATAGCAAGCAATTTCATGTTTTTGGGAACCGCAAGGACTTCTGTGGAATGTGAAAAGACGATCAGTGTGGTCCAGAGGCCATTCGTTGATACGTGTCAACGTACTTCGCTCGGGCATCTGAACAAGGAAGAGTTTCTTGCACTCCTTTGGTTTGGTTATATGCGCAGGAACAAATGGGTACTACATACGAACGAGTTACAACCGTAGGGCATGGACATCTGAGATGATTTAGGCGTACCATGAAGGTCTCAAAGTTTGGTCTCCACCATTGGGCAAGGCAATCCCCAATCTCCCATTCATTATCTATGCCATGGGTAGAATCAAACTGGCGAGAATCTTGCGGAGGCGCAAGTCTGTCGTCTAGTCGTCTTTTGAGCCCTTCTATTTCGTCTTCGCCAGGTTTGAGGTAGTCACCCGGGCTGTCAACCGTTTTGCGCATATATTAAGTCGGTGTTGTTCTTCAGAAGGTAAGCAAGTGGGGGGTTGCACTTACAGCTTGAAAAAGGCGTTGGCTATCTGAAGCATGAGGATGTGTGGGTGGCCATGGTCATGCACGACGAGGATGCCCTCGACTGTTCTACGCATGCCAAAATCTTCATAGTTATTTTGCAGACGTTGGAGGCGGGCAGAGACTGAGGGATCTTCTTCTGGTTGAGATTCTTTCGTGCTACATGCGTCGTTAGCGAATGGAAACAATACAGAGTGCAGTTTTACCTAAAGGTAAAGTTCGAGAGGGGATATCTAGCGAGGATGGTGGATCAGAAACACGAAGAGAAGAAGAAAAAGACGGACGCACAAGGCGATAGTGTTCGACATGGGTGACTATATGCGCATCAGAAAAGAAACCGCGGTTTGGGTTCTTGGGAAAGGGTTGAAGGACCAGTCACGTGGTCGTAGACGTGATAAGAATGAAGGAAAACTGACGTCAGTGCCTGGAATTTTGGCGTTTGGGTATATGCAAATTTTTTTGAAATGGATGGATGGACGAAGCTCAGACAAACGCGGAGGGACAAAGCTAAGCTTTTACTTATAATCGTCGTCGTTGTGGACAACGATGACTGACCACTCCCCCCTCAACGCCACCACTTACTCACTTGCTGCTCTCATGCAGGGCCACGCTGCCCCGAGAACATCATCTACCCCTGACTTGCCTGTGGGTACCGCGGGCTATTTGCACACTACGCCCGCCCCTGACGACCCCAATCTCGACCATCGTCGTACATCGCACAAGGCGCATATATCACCTACTTCTGTGCATGATACGTCTCCACACCGAGCCGGGTAAGTACAGCCAGCAGTCTTAGCTCCCTCTTGCCTCATTACAACCATCCTGACGCCATTTTCGAATATTTTCGAATATCGGCATCTCTCCCTTCAAAAAAAAAAATCCCTCACCTGCTTGACTTCTGGATTTCCATGTCCTGTTCTCCCTCTCCCACAACGATCAAATATACTCGTGAAATGATTTCCCCAAACGTTGAACATTGATACAGGCTTCTCCAGACCAGGTCTTATAATGCTTCCAGTGACTTGACAGATAACCATGCGCAGCATCTTAGGAGGCCCCATTCACAGAACACAATCCGCTTGAGCAGTCTTAAGCTCTCGAATATGCCCATGTTATCAGCGCAGGGTCAGAGTTCGCGGTCGTTAGGGTCGCCTTCTCGGCACCTAGCTTCTGCATCGACGATTAATACCCATTCATCTGTCTTGCGGTCCCCGTTCCAGCCGTCTCAACCTGTGAGACCCGAGCCCACCCTGACGCACTCTGGTACTGTAACCAAGACACACTTAACTCCGCCGGATGAGTACTTTCCTCCCTCCATGGACTTCAACCCCCAAACTATAGAGGAACAGGACGAAGGGGGGTCACCAATCCAGATTACCAGCAGCTCTCCAGAGGATTCGCCACAAGACTCCAGGCCTTCTGGTATCTCGCTGCTTCGTCCGAATGCAAGCCGACAGTCCCAGTCGCGAAGCTCATCTGCCGGCCCCTCGACTCCTGATCGCAAAGTCTCGACCTTGCCTTCATTAGGAGCGAGCAATGTAGATTCACGACAACAAGGGCGTGTTGATGAGGCGGACAACTGCTTTCATCCAATAGTTGGTTCAAATGGTTATAAGATCAATGAAAACGTTGCGGAGAACCAACTTCGCGTTCAACGAGATGGCACTCCTTTGCATACAGGAATACACAATCAATCAACAGAGCGAACGCCGTTGTTACATATAAGTCCTCCTAACTCTGATAACATAGGGGTCAAAAAAGCTGGCCGAGACAACATATATACTGTGCCAAGATCATATTCTACCTCTTCTGCACCCATGTTCGGGGCATCCTCGGAGGCTTTTTGCGGGGTTGGTTATGGTGCACCATACTCTCCAGGTGCTGGACGCTGGCCGACTCGTCTAGTTCGCAGGGCTTACAACAGCGGGAAGAGGATCAAGGACAACATCAAAAAGACCATGTCTGTCAATACACCGCGAGAAATTGGCGTTACGGCACTTCATTCGATTCCTGCTGTCTTGCTTGGGTGTTTGTTGAATATTCTGGATGGCGTTTCTTGTGAGTACTACTAGACTGGCTATAACTGTTCCTCGGACAAGCGTTGTTAACTAACTGCGTTGGGCTAGATGGGATGATCATCTTCCCTGCTGTGGGGGTATTCTCCGGACTCGGTCCGATGGGCGTGTCAATGTTCTTCATTTCGGCTGCTGTGTCGCAACTCGTGTATTGTCTCGGAGGAAGTGGCTTCGCTGGCGCGAATGGAAGCATGATGATTGAAGTCGTGGTAAGTGATGTTCCTTCCCGCTAGCCGCATCAGAGCACTTCTTCGTAACGTGAAAGTTTTCTGATCTTCGACTCCGATCCGCTTCATCTAGCCCTTCTTCCATATTATGGCGAACATGATTGCCAATCAGGTGGGAGAAGGCCACCCTCGAGAGATTATTGCGACGACGTTGGTAGCATATGCTTTCAGTTCTATTCTCACAGGTATACTCTTTTTTTTAGTCTTCATTTTGAAGTGCGCGCCTTGATTCTAAGATTGTATTCGTACTCAGGTCTAGCCTTCTTCCTTCTTGGAGCTCTAAAATTAGGAGTGATCGTTGGTTTTTTCCCAAGGCACATTCTCGTTGGGTAAGTGAATGATCCCCCCTCGTCCCGGTAGTATTACTGATATCATCTATTCTTCAAAGATGCATTGGGGGTATTGGTGTCTTCCTCATTCTAACAGGGTAAGATGATATGATTTAGAATCGCAGATAGCGCAACTGAGAACGCGGCGATGTTCTTCCTTTATAATATTAAGGTTAACCGTAAGCTTGCGAATCCCCGACGACGCCTTCTCAGAAGCTCCGTTGGCAACCATCGGTCACTTGTTTAGTGATGGGAAGGTCATAGCGTTGTGGCTGATCCCACTTATGCTCGCGTTCATCCTGAGACTTATTACGCATAGATGGAGGCATCAGCTCGTATTTCCGCTATGTACGTATCTTATTTCGCCGTCTGATGACCAACTCTCGTGCTCAACGTCACTGCTCATTAGATTTTATATTTGTGCCCGTGATTTTTTATATTATTGTATTTGCTGCAAAACTGGATCTAGTGGAGTTGCAAAAGGCCGGTTGGTTGTTCGACTTGGGGTCGGACCATGCTTCGTGGTACAAGTTTTATTCGTATCTAGGTGTGTGTCATCTTGAAGGTTCGCCTCGTCACCAGAATTGACGGTGTTTTAGATTTTAGTGCGGTACGTTGGGGACCTTTGTGTGCGACGTTGCCGACACAGTTCGCATTGTGAGTAAACCATGACAAGAGGGTGTTGATTCGGGATGGTTGAAGTGATCACTGATAGGCTTTTCTTCAATATTTTGCATCCACCGCTTAATGTCCCTGCTCTCTGTATGCGTTACATCTCGATTTGGCGGAGTTGTTTCTTAATTTTCTTGCTATAGCCGTGTCATTAAACGAAGACGTCGATACAAACAAGGAACTTGTCGGGCATGGTTATTCAAATTTACTTGCTGGACTTACTGGGACAGTGCACGTAGAGTCTTCATTCTCTAGGTAAGGCTCATACTGATGGCTGTGGTTTTGTGTCTAGGCCAAACTACCTCGTCTATGTCAACACGCTCCTGTGAGCGACACTTTCCTTGACTTCATTCTTCTGGTGTTGGTTGCTGATGTGCTTGGATCAGATTTTATCGAGTCGGTGGTGGGCATAGGATAGCTGGGTTCTTGCTCGTGTTTGCGAACATTGTGTTGTTACTGATTGGAACTGGGCCGATCGCATATATTCGTAAGTAGTCGCTAATATGAGTAATTATCCAGGTGACTGAATGCCGAGTCAGCTGTGATGGTTGTTGGTGCGCTCATTTTTGTGTTGGGTTTCGACCTTGTCAAGGAGGCTTTATGGGATACGCGACACCGCGCCAACAGGTAGGCTATAATTGATTTTTCTACTTGGCCGTTTTGAGAGAAGACTGGATTGCAGAATGGAGTACCTTACGATCATCAGTATCATGGTGTGCATGACAATCTGGGATTTCGTGATTGGCGTTATCTTTGGTATCGTTGTCAGCTGTGAGTTGACGATTGTTTTGAAATCAGAGAGGGCGTTGATGAGTTATTATAATGGTGCTTTCAGGCTTCTTTTTTGTTGTGCAAAACTCGCAGCGGGACAGTATCCGGTCGATAAATACTGGTGAGACTGCAATGTCCTCGGTTCGCCGACCGAGCTTGCAGAGGGAATATATTCGTGAGGTGTCTAAGCAGACTACGATCATCAGGCTACAAGGTACTCCCCCCTCACTTTCCTAAGAGTGAACCAGCTAACAAGTTCCTTCCCTCTTCCAGGATTCCTCTTCTTTGGCACCATCGCTCACGTCGAGGACACGATTCGGTCACTCATTGACGCCCCTACATGGAAGCAAAACCCAATTCGGTTCCTTGTGCTGGACCTTGCACTGGTTGCGGGCGTGGATATGTCGTCTGCCGAAGCGTTTGTACGGATCCAGAGGTTGCTTTACGTGAAGGGCATCACGTTAGTGTTTTGCGGGTTACAGGTGCATCCGCCGGAGCAGACGGAGATTGGAAGGGCGTTGGCAAGTGTGGATGTGCTTGGGGCCAAGGGCGTCGAGGTGTGTGGGACGTTGAATGAGGCGTTGGAGTGTAAGTTTTTTTCCCTTCTAGGTGGTGTATGTGGAGAAAAATTCGATCGCTTAACTTTTTTTTTTTTACTGGGGATAGGGACCGAAAACGAATATCTCCGTGCATGGTACAAATCGTACAAGGCGGAGAGTACGTGTGTAGCTTATGGCATGCCTCCATTTCATGTGGTCTGGTGTTATCAGACTGACCTACGTGTTTTCCAGTCATACCAAGACGCAAGTCGTCCGTGGTGGAATTGTACGACACCATCGGCTCGCTCGTCAGGTCACCCCGCCATATACAACTCCGTGAGGCGGCAACGAGGACGATAGCAACGGGTGAGTTGGCCCATTGCCTCTTGTGATCTGTGTGTGATTCAAGAATTTAAATCTTATTTTTCAAACCCCTCCTGCACCCCTCAATGCAGAACCAGTCATGAAACCAGACTACGATCCGTCCAACCCACCCGAGGAGCCTTTCAACACGCTGCGCAAGGTGTTTCAGACGTTTGGCGAGATCGACTACGACGAGTTCCGGCCTCTTCTCCAGCCCCAGCCACAGTCCCACCATTACCTCCAGCCGTACCTCCAACGGCTATCCCTCCCCGCGCGACACGTGCTCTGGCGGCAAGGGGACCCTTCAGACGGGCTATATATCGTCGAGTCCGGGGTGCTCAAAGCGACGTATGAGTACGCGGAGCACACGCAGCGAGTAGAGGAGACGATGTTCCCGGGTACGCTAGCGGGTGAACTGTCGGCGCTTGCGGACATGCCGAGGAACGCGACTGTGAGCGTGGATCAGCACCCTGCGGTCGTGTGGAAGATGTCAAGGGAGCGTTTGCGCAGGCTGCACGTGGAGCAGCCAGAGCTGGCGAATACATTTGTGAATCTGGTGTTGAAGAGTGCGTTTTTCTGATTTTTTTTTTTTTTGGTCGCTTGATCTGATTGTCTTTTGGTGTTCTGTAGCTGCGAAAATAGAGTATGATATTTTGCTTGGAGCGCTCGCATCCAGACAGTAATTGGATCAAGCAAGTCAACGAACCAAATCAAGGCCACAGGTATAACGCGGTAAAAAAAGACATGGCCATCTATTTATATAAATTGTGCTTCATCTTTTGTAAAACCAATTCGTTCATCTTTCCCCTCCTCTTCAATCTACATCTTTGCACTACACAATTCAAAAACATAGCCAGATTACTTGACGAACATACACGGACGTTATAAACAATCACCAATGTTCTAACCAATACAAAGGACAATAGAATAAAATAAAATCAAAAAACAGTCTGCGAAAGCGTCCAGAATACTTCAGGTGTCTTGTGGCTTTCTTTCAAGATGGGTACATCTCCTTGAGAACTTGTTGGAAGCGTACATTCCAATAGCCACGCTCTTCTCGTTCTTGTCGAACAGGATCACCACTCATCTGGCCGCTTCTGACCTCCATAATTTGAGCAGATGGACTCTTTGGTACAGGGAAATCAGGATCCGCCATGTTCGTTGTTGGTGTTGCCAGCTGATCTTGCTGCTGAAATTGCGATGCTCCGCTTGCAATACCCGGGTATGCCAGTGAACGGATCGTAGATTGAGTACTTTTTTGCAACGCAGATCGCCATTGGGCTACTTCATTCCGTTGTTGTTGTTGTGAGAGGCAACAGTGCACCGTATTGATAGTCATCGAAGATATAGTCAAGTCTTCTTCGTTTAATGGTATCAGCTCGAGCATCACATTCACAGGTCCTAGAAAAATGTGTTGGTTTGATTCAACTGACGATCATTTGGGCAAGGCACAATACCATCTTCGCACTCGTCCACCTCTGCATGGAACACACGGGAAGCTCCCATGCCCGGCACGAGTTGATAAGTTTGGTCGCCATCTGCCTGAAGTAGAGGTTTCGCCAAGATAAGCAAGTCAGAGAAAACGAACGCCTGTACTAGTGATATTCCACAGCTCCCAGAGACACCATGAGAAGACTTTAAGAGAGCCCGGGAATTAGTGGTTTGAGTTGACCGAATAGACAAACCTGCAGCAGTAGAACCGGATCGGACGGAGTCGGACCTCTCGCGTTGAAAATCCCATGTCTTGACAGCGGCAGCAAGTCTTGACATCCGACTACCAGTAGGTTCCTTGTCTGAAAAAGTTTGTGGTATTTCTTCCTCTTGATATTCCAGTCCTCTAGAGCCATCTTTCAGCAAACAGAGTGGGCCTTTGTGAAAAAGTCTTCGATCTCTTCTTGGGAGCCGGAAATTCAGATAATTTCCTTGGATCTTACTCGCTATATTCTTGATCATTTGGTATTCATCTTCGCGTGCCTTGACTTCTGTCATAACGCGGACAATAACATCAATTGACTTGAGCGCAGAAAATGTTGGGAGATAATCTGGATGCCACTTCGACGTATAGCTCAAGAGACGCTAAGATAGTAAACTTCTATAGCGTACAATCCTTTGTTCTGATACTCACCGAAAACATGTCGCAATATCTCGTCAACCTGTTCATAGGCTCCAGCAGAAACGACTCGAGCTTCCAACCACCACATGCGGGCGACTTTTGCTGAATATTCACAAACTCACCAAAATCGTCGTTGGATCCACGCAGCATACAAGCAAGCATATTAATTATGCTGCTCAGCCGAACAAGATACGGTTGGTAGACCTCGAGTCTCGGAATCAGGGGAAGCAAAGGCTCAGAGACACATATAAGGGTTCCACTGTGATTACGTATAGCGACATCTTGTATCGAACGTACCACCTGAACGACATGATGCATATGCAGGTTAGCTATATCCTCGAACCAATCAAGGAAACGTGCAATGTCCGGTGGAACGCCATTAACCCATGTTTTGCTATTTCGAATCCGCAACGGAAGAATAAACAGCTGTACACAGACGTGCAGTCGGGCTACGAACGTCTCTTCAGACTCACACAAGTCCTTGATGACTTCGCGCCTGTTCTGCTCCATTTCGTCTCGCGTGTCATGTTCACGACCCTCGTTTCCTTGACATTGATAATGCATGGACCTCTGTTCAGGTGCTGGATATTCGCCTTCGTATAAGGACGACGCACTCGAACTGAGTGATTCTGTAGAAAATGTCTCTGCAGATGGATCGGCGGACCATGAAGAATAAGCTCTGTTCTGAATTTGCGTCATTGACCCAGGGTATCCCCTATAGAAACACTCCTTACCTCATGCTGTCTATTTGCACCATCACTCAATTTCCTGAATAGTGACGCAGCTCCAGGGCTCAGCTCATTTCCTTCTTCAATCTGTTCATCTTCTCTGGCCGCGCGCCAAAATGTGCTTCCCGCTGACGAGAATTCGCTCTCTGCTAAGCTGGATCTATTCACACGTAGACACGGAGCTTCATGAACGTCATCCAATTCCGAGAGTGGGATCCCAAAGGCTCGCCGTGCATTAACTGTAGCTGCTTCTGCGGTGTTGCTCGTCCTTCCAGATGGAGATTTAACTCGCTTTGATAATTCAATACCAGCCGCTGGCTCATTAGGCGGATAACCTTCAGGCATATCAAGGTACATTGATCGTCGTTTCAAGGCTGCTGGTGATATTGGCACAGAGCTGGCAGCGATATTGTTACGGATTACCGGAGATCGAGAGGGAGATTTGCCACGAATTGCATGGTCCTGTGCAGAATCAGGACAGACCAAAGATTCCACAGTATGGGGAAGAGTAGAGTTTGGATGGGTTGTGAAAGCTTCATTGCTGGGGGTAGACGAAATCACGAACGATGGAGGCTCAGGAGGGGGATCATATAAACACGTGTTGTTTGGTTCGTCCACTTCGGAATCATCATATTGTGACGCATCGTCATCCTCATAAAGAGCATCATTTTGAGCTTTCTTGAACGAACTTGGGAAGGCAGAATTTTTCCCAGGGTCATTTTCAGCCGAATACCATTTCTCACCAAGTTCGGATTTCTGATCCAGTTGTAGGCCAGAAACAATCTTCAATAAAGCGTTGCGGCGACGCTCATGCTCCCGCATAAGACTACTATTGGATATTGTAGAAAGAGAGCGGAAACTAGAGTGATCATTCTTGATTTCAATGGGTATCGGCGTGTTTGTCGTCTCACATTTGGTAATCCCGTCTGTATGCGCATTAAAGTCGAGTCCTAGGCCACTGCATGCTCGTCCCGGGTGCTTAGGTGGATTAGAGGTTGGGTCATACTTTACAGTGTATACACCAGGAGACATAGGAAGGATATTAGTTTCGCTCTCAACATTTGTTTCTGAAAAGGAAGCAGAACTTGAAGAAGGAAAGACCTCAGCATTTGCAACTGTGAGTCGCCTACGGTTCCTGGTTTCGACTTCATATCGGATTTCCAGGTCTGAGTCTTCTGTGACTGATTCGCCCGATGTTATTGGTGTTCTCCTTGACCATGTGCTGGCAGGACGTGGAATGTTAGACTTTTGTCTCCTAATCAGTTTTTTGGGGGTGCTCCGTACGTCTGGCGTGACTGGTTCACTACATTCCGGTGAGGTAGCTCGAAGATTTGGTTCTTGGCTACAGGTGGTTTCAGTCTGTAAACCAGGGTCGGTATAGGACCTATTGCGACTTTTCCCTTTGGAACTATGGGACAATGCCTCTGTTTTGAAGTAATCCTAATCCGAGCGTTTGAAATCATTGCAACTTTTCAATCAATCAAACATACATCTGAACTAATACCCTTCGACTTAGTTGACTTGGGAGTTGGGGGAGTTTCACAGGTTGGAGTTTTCGGTTTTTTCATAAGTATGCTTTTCACGGATCGCAGAGACGGTGAATCCTGAGGTGAAGTCACACTAGGAGAAGGGCACTTGGGAGACCGCAATGCAGACTTTAATTTCTTTGGAGCAAGCTTGGAGTTCGATATTGTCATTTCCACGCTTTGGCCAGATTTCTTGTCACAAGAGAGTGGTGATATTGGTTGCATAGCTGGAGAGCAGGGTGGTATCAGAGGAATATTATAATTATTGGGCAACTCTGGGGGAGCAGAGGATGAGAAAGATGATGCGACGCGAGGTGGTGGGCGAGTCATACGATCAATAGTATCGCGAAGAGAAGGAATAAGCTGAGTCTCTAGTAATGGAACGCCAAGAATCTGACTTTGGCGTTTTGTTCTAAAGTTGGATTTTGATGCTAGTGGTAATTTTGAGCGACTTGTACTGCGTTCTTTGACACCATCGCCGAACTCGAGAGTAGTAGTATTAGATTGTTCTAGGTGACATGAAACGGGCACAAAGGGCTGATAGCTCATCTGAAAAATTTTGAAGGAGTATAGAAGACCTTGGAGCGCATATAGTCGGGATTAAGGGTGGTCACGGCGTGTTGTTTTGGTCGATTTCAGTGACCAAACAACGGATTTCAATCAGCTCGGGCCGGTGACGTTCTGTTGAGATTCTCGCACCGTTCCACGGTCTGTCAGATTCAGTGTTGGACGCACGGGAATCGTTCATGGAAACTGACGAATTGTCCCATAAGCGGGCGATCACGCGATTGGCCGAGTTCACACCATCGAGCACGCAATTCCAGTGACTGGAAGACTGTAAACCCACCCTGAATAAATATATGAGACCCCAAGACTTTCCAGGGATCTAAATTTGCACCTCCAAAGTTCCCTCTCTCTTTCGCTGTCTCCACCTATGGCAAATCCTTTTCACAAGTGAGTCCAGCCTCTTGTCAACGTTGAATTAGGTATAGATGCTATCTACAATCAGAGAACCCGAGTTCGATACGCTTCAGCTTCATGGCGGGCAGGCTCCAGATCCAGCAACCAACGCTCGTGCCCCGCCTATCTATGCATCAACGAGTTTTGTCTTCAATGACTCGGCTGTATGCTATCATTTTGAATGCTAGATGCTCGAGCCCCTGATTATCACCCAAATTAGCATGGTGCAGACTTATTCGGGTTGAGGTGCGTTGAATACGTTTACCCTGAGTTTATATATGCGGCTAATTCAAGAACTTCAGAGCCTTCGGTCATATCTATTCGCGCATCGGGAATCCTACTGTTGTACGTTTGCATCCGTGATCCGAGCTACGGCCAAACTCAATATGATGGAAGGATGTCTTCGAGAATCGTATTGCTGCGCTTGAGGGTGGTGTTGCCGCCGTTGCTACATCTTCGGGACAGGCTGCCCAATTCCTGGCAATCACTGCATTAGCCGGTACAGGCGACAACATTGTGTCTTCGTAAGTATGTCATGATTCATAGCAATTTCAATGCTGATTTACAACGACCCAAGAACGTTCCTTTACGGAGGGGTAAGCTGTAGCACTATATTTTTGAATTGCAATTAACAGACCTCGAAAATAGACATACAATCAATTTAAAGGTTACTATATGCGCACTCTTCTTCGAACCCATGCCTGAAACATTACCTAGTAACCTTCAAGACTTTCGGAATCGGCGTTAAATTTGTCCAAGAAAGCAGCCCAGAAGCTTTTGCTGCAGCAATTGACGAAAATACTAAAGCTCTCTTCGTCGAAAGTATCTCTAATCCCAGATATAGAGTCAGTGACATTCCGGCTATTGCCAAGGTGCGTCTTCTCGATTCTCAATATGATTTTAGATCTGACTATGATTAGGTAGCCCACGATCACGGAATCCCACTCATTGTCGACAATACATTCGGGATGGGCGGTATGATCTCTTGTCAATCAAGCTATTTTTGAACATTGATCACATCGCAGGATACCTTATCCAACCTATCAAACTTGGTGCTGACATTGTCGGTATGTCTCGATCAACTCTAATTGATAAACTTATGTATTGACGATGTATAGTTCACAGCGCTACAAAATGGATTGGAGGGCACGGCACGACTATTGCCGGTGTTATCATAGACTCGGGAAAATTCAACTGGGCCAGGTCGGGCAAGTTTCCTGGCTTCACAAGTCCTTCTGAAGGCTACCATGGTTTGATTTTCCATGACACCTTTGGTGCCGCTGCCTTCGCCGTGAAGGTTAGAACAGAGGTATGATTCTAGCTCTCTTTTGACCATGCAGGCACTAAATCACTTCTCAGCTACTCCGTGACATTGGTCCTTGTTTGAATCCCTTCGGTGCATTCCTTCTCCTTCAAGGACTCGAAACACTCAGTCTTCGCGCCCAGCGCCACAGTGACAATGCACTAGCTTTAGCGAAGTGCGTTCCTCCTTGAATACTGTATGGTCCTTATTCAAAAAATACCCCAGATATTTGCAAAGCCATCCCAAGGTAGCCTGGATATCTTACTTGGGTCTAGAAGACCACGAGACCTTTGAACTTGCCAAGAAGCTCCTGCGTCCCAACGCTTTCGGTGGTGTTTTGAGCTTCGGCATCCATGGTGACGCTGCCGCAGCTAGTAAAGTCGTTGACAGTCTCAAGCTTGCCAGTAACTTGGCAAATGTTGGTGAGTATGATAAGCGTTGATATTTTCTACACTGCCTGAGATGGTGTGTAGGTGACGCAAAGACACTCGTCATCCACCCTGCCACGACGACTCATTCACAGCTCACGGCGGAGGAGCAATTGTCATCTGGTGTCACGCCAGACCTCATTCGCGTAAGTGTTCAAAGTCTCGGCAAATGAGACAACCGATCTAAGCTTATTGTCAGGTGTCTGTTGGAATTGAGGCTATTAGCGATATCATCGCTGATTTTGAGTCAGCTCTCCAAATCGCCTTCTCTGATAATTACCAAGAGAAGGTGTAGTCACTTGTTTTTTTTTTTCTATTCGTGTAGAGAATTGTGGCTCTATGTATTTTTATAGCTGATTTCAGGTCTCCAATGAACGTCAACGTGTTTTAAGTTTGCGATAATGACTCGCTTTTGACGGCTGTGCAACCCAGCATGGTTAGATTATGCTGATGGGGGATGGATCCTGAACGGGAGGAGCATTTAGTAAAAGGACCACGTGACCGTTCGGCAAATGAATTGGGACGACGCGCGCCGGGTTGGCATCCCACAGAGCTCCCAGATTCCAGTTCTTCTCCTCAGGGTCTAAAGAAAAACTTGTAAAACTGTCAGTAAATCAGAGCCGTTCGACTGAAAGGACACTGCCACATGAATGAATTCTGCTGCTGCTATAGTCGTTGGAGGCGAGATGCTGAAGTTGCAAGAAGGAAAGATTACAGCAACAAGATTCACCGTATCACGGTTGATTTACCGTTTAGGGACCTATACGGTTTGGTTAATGGTAGCAAGTCATAAGCAATGCTCATGGAATGAGGTGTGGTAAGAATCAACACATGAGTAATCTAGGTCACGCAGGCACCGGATGGATACTTCCATTGTAGTTTCCCAAAGTGAACTGTGGAGTTCACGTCAGAGGTCTAAGTCTATCATTCCCTACTCCCTCTCACTGATTATTCTAAAGGTATCGTCAACGGTCCTCCAGAAAACGTATAAATAAATGTCGAGTTGAGCGAGTGGTGAACAATACCACCAATCCCACATAACTCGAAGAACACACACACAGAACTGATTATCATGGTTGTTGCGCATGACGAGCTCTTCCCTACTCCCGCTGCTTCCCCCAGTCCTCTTTCACCTACTCGGTGGGCAGGGATCACCCCGCAGACTGTGGAGACACTGAAGAAGGTGCTCAAGAATAACCATGAGCGGTGGCATATCTTTTTTAATGATCAAGGCTTCCATAAGTACGTTCTTTTCCTCGTTCGTTGTATCTTTGCTGGTACTGATGGCGATTTACCCAGTCACGCTGCTCATCGCGCTTTGGCCATTTGGGCACTTGGAGGCGACGGTGCTATCATCGAAGCCGGGTACAAGTTCGACAGCAGCTATCAACGAGCCGCGTATCCCTCTCCTGCACCTATAACCTCCCGGAACGTCTATGAACATCTCGACAAACGAGAGTGAGTCAACTTTTCTATAAAATATTACATTTATTTACCAACGTGCTAGATATTATGATGCGTATCTCACATACTTTAGTGATGAGATCAAAAGATACGGGTTGGCTGCTATGCTTGAGAAGCATATCTTCGCTCGCGAAGCCAACTTTGTCGACGGCTTGCCGGAGGATAAGCAGCCCCGGATGTTAGACCGCTTCCTTTCGGCACTGGTACATCCCCTTATCCATACCGGCTACGGATATGAATTTGGTTTGCCTGGTATTGTAGCGGAAGGTGACGCTCAGGCAGCCATTTTGCGTATGCTGAAGAGATTGACGACATTTCAGGATATGCTCAGACTGCCCTCCACGCACCTTGTCTCCAAAACGTAATCACATCGGAGTTCTTTAGCAAGTATGGTCATGACGGCGATACGGCTCTGGCCTCGCTTGCAAAAAAACTCGACATTACTGCGGCGTCGAAGCCGACGGGCGGGAAAAAACGGACGCATGCACTGACTATTATTGCCCGCCTTTTGAAAGATCACAGGACCGCACAAGTCAAACAGTTTGACGGAAGACAACCTGGAATTATTTACGTAGTGAGGGATAAACTGGGTGATGTTATTGCCAAGTATGTCGAGGAGTGGGTTTTGGATACTTGGGATCCTAAAGAGGTTGAACGAAAGTATGAAGAACTCGTTTGGGCTAACGTCGTTATCTATGGAGTTGGGGGCTGGGAAGCCGGAAGCGATTTCAATGCTGATTTCTCCTTGTGAGTCCCCTTCTTCGACTCGGGTTTTGGTCGTGAAACACTCACTATGTTCGCATAGAATGCACCTCGTAACCTCCGTTTTGTTCTTGCCTTCTCTCCTTGCCTTCCTTTCTCCTCCGTCCCAGGCTCTTCTACTCAGATCGTACTTTGCAACGTCTCTCGGTTATTGGTTGGGACGCGGAAGGCCCAACTTCGATTTCAAAGGATTTTACTCGTCTCCGGATACCGCTTATCCACTTCCTTCTGGCAACTTACCAGTCCCGGACGAGGCAACTATCCCCTCTAAAGAAGCTGACCCGAACAGGACAAAAGCGATCACGCCCAACCCATGGTTGCCGTTGATGGAAAGTACACTGAGTCACCCGGACGAACATTTGATCAAGCTCCAGCGCGCCCTGGCGCACTTTAATGTTCTTTATGGTACACAAGTGGCTGGTGCTAACGAAGGGTTGAATGGTGCGGCAGAGGAATTGAAAGGCGCGGAGTTGTTGGATGGATCATTGTTTATTAGGGTGGCTGGGTTGACAGCGAAGAGGTTAGGGAGGGTACGGGAAGGCGAGTCATTGGTGGATTGGGATGATAGTGGGTTCTATTCCAGGCCTTGATGACTGCCAGATGAAATTTACAATGATATGATAATTTGTTGTTAAACTAAAGCAATCTGATAGTGATATCAGAGTAGTGAGCATACCTTGATAGTGGTGCACAAACATGTTGAGAGGATGACAACAGCAATACACAGCAGCTAGTTAAGTAAGACTTTCACTTACAATCTAGAGCAGTGTAGATAGAAAGAGTAGCATGTAGCAATGTTTCAAGAGGAGGTGAAGGCTCAACAATTGAGAGAACAAAGTTCATTATTTTTCTAGCTACAGAATACATGGCTTTTATACACTACAGACCAGGTATATTAATAGAAGAAAAATACATGATACATCAGACATGTGAATGTGCTGAGTAAATGGATTATGTTGAGAGGATGACAACAGCAACATGCAGCAGCTAGTTAAGTAAGATGTTATGCCCTCCAAACCTTCAGCACTCAAGGTTCAACCCCTAAGTGCTCCTAACCCCTATCTTTGATGTTTCGACATCCTGTTGTTTACCTTTATTTATCCTTTTGTGAATACTCATCTTTACTGCCTCTGTGGACAGTGTTTCACCTGTAGTCAACATCACTGACTATTGCTTTGGGCTACTCTGGTCCCCAAATATCCTTACTCATTGCCTCACCAAGCTACTTACTCACCTGATTACCAGTAGTAGCTATCTTTACTTTCTTACTTGTTTCATTGCATTATTCTAGTTTGCCTTAGCTACCACTTTGTGTTGAGAAGACTGGCTCCCGGAGGGAGTTGCCCAGTCCGGAACGCCTGCGCAAAGCACTAGGCTAATCCCTGTAGGAAGCTAGTAGCTAGGAGGCTAACTTACCAGTTAGCTTAGCTGCTTA
>KZ302022.1:0-102987 GCA_002554575.1 Amanita thiersii Skay4041 | reverse complement strand
CTCCATCAGATTTTAAGTAGTACCTTAAACTGGGGGCTCAAATGAAAGCTAGGAAGGTAGGCTATCTTGGTAAATATAATTACAATTTTATACATTTTATCAGATTTGTTATTAACCATTCAATTGAAATCACCAAAACATTGCAACGCTTTTGGAAGTCACTGTAACACTATGATAAGTTCAAAAAGTTCAAAGATCAGCTTGGTCTCATCTTCAATGATTCTTAGTGAGAGGGTGTGTTGAAATTGTATGCTCACAAATAATTGAAGACATCTGTCAACAATTCAGATAAAGGATCATTGATTAGATGATGGAAAAGATGACACACATATTCTGTCATAAGCAGAATTAAGTCATCATGAGTCACACTGACTCACTCTGAATCATTGTGACTCATATTAACATGACATGAAAACTATCTCACAGTTGGTATGACATGGGAACATAGTTGTCCAACAGACAATAAAATATGTTCACACACTTGACATGGCATATGAAGGATTGATAATTCAGTTACTCAGCATATTCACATGTCTGACATATTGTGTATTTTTCTTCTATTCTTACACTTGGTTTGTGCACCTCTGTAGTGTATAAAAGCCATGTATTTTGTAGTTAGAAAAATAATGAACTTTGTTCTATCAATTGTTGAGCCTTTGCCTCCTCTTGAAACTGTCACTACACACTACTCTTTATCTCTCTACATTGCTCTAGATTGTAAGTGAAGTCTTACTGAACTAGCTGCTGCATGAAGAAAGGTATAACTCACACCAGAGGATGGAATACAGCATCATGGTTAGGACTTGTGCTACCAATACAGTATAACTACTGAATATAGAAAGTGTGACATCACATGTCACAAAACTGCGAACTGTAGCACTACTATTGTACTTCCAACACTGCATGTTGCTGTTGTCATCCTCTCAACAATCTTGGATCATCTCTCTATACCAGCTCCATATTGACAATCTACTTTACCTCCTACTGTCATACATGCTGGCATTACCTTCCAACAATGATCACATAAATATGAGTATCAATGCCTACTTGCTATTATTTCATCCTCTGTCCTCCAACGGCCAACCTGTTTCATTGATTCGGCGTCACCCACTGACAACTGGGGTGCATTCAATAAGTGGGCAACCATTACCCATGGATCTTTCCCACCGCCATGCTTTAAAATTCTCCGTTTATATCTTTCACCTATCTCCCTCACTAACGGGCTTGTGGCGAATAGTTGTCTCCAAATTTTCGAAGCAATGGCGCGGTCGAAAAGATAAGAATAATAGGTTGCACCATATCCAAAAAGATGACCAAATTGTGTTTGAAATGAGGTTCCAGGAACGTGTTGTATTAGACCGCATGAATCGTAAAGATTCGCAAGTTCAATGGTCGAATCAAATGCCGGATCGAGGACATTTGAGGAGTGGTATAATTGATCAACAACTGCTAGGAGAATTTGCGAATATGTATCAATGTGATGACATGGATCTTCATGATAGTTTCCTATTTCGCGAGAACCTCCTGCCTGACGGACATCAAAGAGTGACAGGACTGTTGGGGAAGTAAGGAAATGTTCCATGAGAATGGATGGTAGTTCGACAAAGTCCGTCGCACATCGGGTACCTGATACATTCTGATATTCAGTTCTCCCGATCATGGCTGAAAGAAAACATTAATTAACGACAATTTTAGGACCACGGATGCTTACAATGCATAGCATGACCCATTTCATGGAAGAGGGTTAAAACCTCATGCCACTCTAGTATGGTAGGCCCTTGCGACAGCGATGGCCTGGCGAATTCACAAAGCAAAACAACCACTGGCAGTTGGAATACACCATCCTGGCCTGGTACCCGCTGACGTTTCACAGCCTCAAAGCGTTGTGACTCAAGTACGGCTAACTCTTGATCGCCAACTATACCATCCCCTGCCTCATCATCGTCATCTGTTCGCCTTGAACACCGTACAGTGTAATGTGCAGCCCCACTAGCTTTGCCCCTCCGCATGAACAAGTCTGCGTATATCCAACCGATAATACCCCTTTCTTCGTCTACAACTTCAAGTTTTTGTACATCCGAATGCCACACTTCTCCCGATGTGGGGGTTGCAGGCCTCAAAGATATGCCATATAAATGTTGGAAAAGACGAGAGAGACCCATAAAAACGGTGCCAAGTGTGAGTGGTGGTAGGGGTATTGGAGGAGCAGGGGGTTCGGGTGGGCAATAGAAATCTCTATCCCAAGCTCGGATAATAGGCAGTGTGGAAAGTCTGTGGTGAGCTTGTTTTCGCATACTTAGGGTGTGCAATGCTTTTTGAGCGAAAGGCCTAGTGTGGTCCATTAGTGCGTCGAGGAAATATCGTACATTATCTATCTCAAGATGATTACCATGACATTAAAATTGCTACAATGAGCCAACATACCTGGTGTCTTTGCCATCTTATCATCCAACGTCATATGAGCGTAACTCTCCTTCCCCACTAATCGCGCCAGCTCTGCTCTTTTCCGGAGAAGCTTTTCGAGGACTTCTATTTGCTCTGGAGTGCTTGAATTTGCAGCAATGTACACCCGCCGTCGAGGCTCCTCTTCAGGAGCAGCGCGCATTATCATTTGTGCTTGCAAGGAACCTGGATAAACAAGGAGATCACGTTGAGTGAATTGAGCTTGAAGCTGCAATCTGACCCCCAATCCCTTGTCCTTCAAACCAGCTAGCTCCGACGGTTTGATAGGCGTAGGAGGCCGAGGGGCGTTGACGCCCGCGAGAAATTCTCTCCCCAGCACGAGAATTTCTGAGGACAATGATACAAATCTTTGCCGTTGCTCCGGTGGTAAGTGAATGGCAGATTTCTCAAAATCGCGCCAGAATATGAGAGCAGTTTGATACGCTTCAGGACTCAGTGACCTGACAATTTCAGGATCAGATAACACAATCTTCAAAACCTTTCAGCAATACCGTCAATTCATGCCGTGATGATTATTACGAGTTTCTACGCACTTGGTATAGACCCACATGTGTATTCAATACATTCATGAATTCACAGAGAGTTTCGTACGCTTGATTAGCTGCATCGACCCACACCCTGTCTGGGTGTGCATTACGAATGAGTTCAGCTAGGTCAATGACACCACAAAGGAGGTCACTAAGACGATCTAGATTCTTGACCACCTTCTTTAGTTCTTCTCTTGACTGAGGCGCTCGCAAGATGCGGTCGGTTAGTAGCTGTGCTCTTACTACTGTAGCGTGAGCCAATGATATTAGGGAATGGGGTTGTGTTAGTGTAGGATGTCCAAATAAACCCGTGGCTGAGAAGGGAGAAAAGGACCGAGAAGACTTTGGATAATCAAACACTTCAATCAGGCCCTTGTCATCGACCGAGGCGGGAATAAACTGCGTTTGGGTTGCCGCTGTTCGTCTTTGAGACAACAGACATGCTGAACAACGAGATGTTTGCTTCACAGTAGACCTAAGGACATTTCGTGCGGACTGGAGTAGCATGTATGGGAGGAGATATGTAGATTGAGAAAGGGAGAGTGAGCGAGGATGGGCAGCGTCAAGCCCAGAAACATTTATTAAACAACCGAATTGTATTGATGGCAGTCAATATCACGTGATATTTGTTTTGCTGATTAGATAAATATTAAATGCTGAGAATTGACTAGAGTACTTGGTTGCATCGTTTCTACTGTGTGCGACAATTACCGTGATGACCTTTGTGTAACTTAGATATCCATCGAGAGGTTATCCTGCCTCAAACTATCTAGCAAATGTTCATGGGCGAAGTACCATCCGTTCCTTGACTTGCAGGCCGTACTGCTTCGTTCCCTATATCCATGGCTGAAATATTATTCGGGTCGAGTACACCACCTCCTGGTGGCATTGGTTCAACTGCATAGACCCAGTACTTTGATTTTTTCTTGCCAGCGACTTGTTCCATAGCTATCTCCGTTGGCTTCAAAGCTGCTGCGCCAGTCAACTTAACTCTAACACCATTGATACCATTTGCTTCTGGGTATATGGTTGGAGCAGGTGTACCGCTTTCCGTGCTCTCCACTGTACGAGCGCGCTTTCTGGGTTCTCCATCTATATCTGTATCCCCACGTTTTTCTCCTACTCGGCTTGAACGGCGTTCCCCACGCCACTGCCATGAATCTGACGAACTTTCCCTCTTGTTACTGGCATTCAAGACAGCGGTACGGGTTGAACGCCGACAGGCAGTAGATGGAGAATGGCGCCGTTTTCTATCGGAACCATCACTTCGGAAACCTAGAAAATCTTCGTCATTGAATTCATTGCCTTCATCGTCTTCATAGTTGTCATCGTCAGCATCATCCTGAGTTTCAATTTTACGGTGTCAGTTTCCAAATCTTCAATCAGTAACATCTCGTGACACACCTGACTATCAAATGCATTGGTGTACACGTAATCCGGTCTCTGTGTTTTGCGACGGGTCCTTGTCTCACGGAGTTCTGCTTGTGCCAGTAGTGCTCGTCGTTGTTCAATTTTTTTCTTAACTCGCTGAATCCGCTGCAGAATTGGATGAGTATGATCTGGTAATTGGCAGCAAGAAAGGAAAAATAAGGCATAGATATCCCTCGCTTGCTGACGCTATACAATACTAAACCCGATTGCATGTGGAAGTCAAACTTACCGCTAATTCGGTGTCGATCACCTCAATGCGACTTTCAAGTGCTTCGATTAAATCAAAGTGGGCATTCTCTAGGCGTGTCCTTTTTTCCCCTCTCTTGAGAGGAGCAGGAGCATCCCTCTTCAAACTTTCCAGAGCAGACAAGTATTCCTCCCGAGTTGACGATATTGTTTGAAATGTGGCAGTTGTCTTCCAAGGATTTGTCGAAACATAAATACGGGGTGTATCTAAATATGCCAGGTAAAGCGGGAATCAGCTTAAAGCACGGAGAGATGCACATAAAAACGGCAAGGCCCGAGAAAACAGCTTCAGAGTGAGGATAGAATATTCCTCACGTAAATACATATAAATAGCATTTCTGAGGCAATGGGGCCATGAAGATGTGGACGTGCACGGACCATCGGCAACCCAGTACCGCCTTCGATTGCGGTCCTGTCCTAGGGGAACGAGTTGTAATCTTCGCTGACTTTGCGGGTCTGCAGGGTCTGGAGGAGCTGTAAATGCATCCTTCTTCTTTGTTTTTTGTTGCGTTACGCCCCAAGCACGATCGATAATTCCTTTGACTAGTGTACTATGTGTCAGCTGTAGTTCAACCAGCTGCCTCAACACTTTGAGCTACATAAACATGGATATAGTTTGGCGTCAACGCACTGATAGAAATTGCTTAGGGAGCAGACGGTACCTTGAAATCCCAGTCTGTAGCAAAGAACCCTGATTCTAGTTGCTCGAAAGGATCAACGTTCCTTCTCAGATCATCATTCCAGAATACTGTGCGTTCAGATGATTTGAAGTAATCGGAAAGGACTGCTACGAGTGTAGTAGAGATCTGATCCGTGCTAGCGACGCAAAATGCCGTTCAGGATGATGACTTCATTGCTTCAATGTGGTATACACGCTCTTACCTCAAGTTACGCGTCTGTGGTTTGAGATTGAGAATGAAGCGGGAAAGTATCTGAGTCAGGATAGGATGCGGTTCTCGCGACAAGAGTGCATTTTCTAGACTTTATGTACGATCCCAGACGAGAATGGGTTAGATGAGTTGATTGGGAGACCAGCAGGACACTCACTCCATGGGAGTGTCCAAACCTTCTACCTTGCCCCGAAGATTGGTAAACTTGCAGATGAAACCATATACAAACAAAGATTCCCAGCGACCTGAAGGATGAGTGACATTAGAAGGGGGACAGATGTGGCCTTTCTTCTCAGTGGTTGTAGTTGTTGGAGGCATGAGTCGCAAGGGTTGCGACAAAGATTGAGGAGGAAAGAGAGGAGGAGAGTCTTGTTACAAAGCGGTCACAATCTTTATTTTTGACGCGGAACAAATATATTACAATACGGATATCTAACTCTATCCTGTCTTAACCAGGCCCAACCTGCCGTACGTTTCTCAATTCAAGTACAACTAGTAGTGTCATTCCAGAGCTTACCTTAGGGATATCGTGGTGTTCACTCAGAGACTCGAGTTGCGCATTGTACTCGTTGACACGATCTTTGTGCGTCTTGCGCGCAAGTTTAGCGACACGTTTGGCCAGCTAGTTATATTCTCAAGTTTAAGCATAGACTGACAGGCAGAATACATACCCGCTGTCTTTGAACCTCTTCAAACCGCTTCTCTGCTTCTGTCTTTCGGGATGAACTGCCGGCAATGGCAGGAGAGTTCCTGCTGCTTCCGGAGGGGCTGATAGAACTGGCTTCTTGACTCAAAGCCGACTCCTTAGCACGGTCTCGTTCTGCCTCCAGTTGTGATTCCTGTTTCGATTTCGATTTTTTCTTCTTCCTAGATAGCAAAATGAATAGATTAGTGCGGGTTGAGGGATTGCACTGACTTTTTCACGATGCCGCCATCAACTACACCACCCTTGAGCTTGAGGGAACCACCAGTGGAGAAGTTGTAGTCAGACATACAGTAGTGGAGGTCACGCATAACACGGTGGCAAAGGAATGGCACGTGCTCTGGTGCAGAGAATCTCGACTCGGACAACCCACACATCCAGGACACCAAATCCCACTCTCCATCTTCCCATTTTCCCCGTCGCCAATACTTTAAAATGGCCATACTCTCCTCCCCATTATCTCTCATTCAATCTATTCCTCCGGTCACCCGTTTCTTCACCGCAGCAACCCTCATTTCATCAGCTGCTTATGCGTGGCTCTCCTGGTCAGGAATGGCTCCCGAAGCCGCCCCATACCTTACAATGATTCCTGGCTCCAGTTTGTTTCATCCGTGGACTTTTGTGACATCTGCACTTATTGAAACTTCCCTGTGGGAGGTTTGTCTCCCCGTTTTTCTTGGCTCACGTCTTCAATATCTGACAAAGCCTTAGCTATTCGCAACCCTCATATTTGTCCCTGCTTCCTTGAAATATCTCGAGAGACTATGGGGAAGTCTCGAAATCCTCAAGTTCATTGTCGTGTCTATCGGCGTGTCCAACATCATCGCATTCGGATTCAACTGGATAGAATTTGTTGTGACTAGTAATGCGGATGTTTTCTTGTGCGTTTATGTCTTGCCATTTATAAAGTGGGGGTTCGTAATTGCACATTGTTAGGTATGGTATGCAATACCATGGACAGATGGCGCTCCAAATCGCCTTGCTTGTCGCCTTTACCCAACTCATCCCCGAACATCAAGTCCAAATATTAGGTGTCATTAGAGCTCGAGTCAAGGTTTACATCCTCTGTATTTCTACTTATTTGATACTCATTCTCTGCTATCCAGACACTTCCAATGACATACTTGACCTTGTCCACCGTCTTATGTATATTAGGTTTCCAATGCCCCTGGATAATCATTCAATTCGGCTGGTATGTTGGTTGGGTATACCTACGCTTCTACAAGAAAAATACCAGCGAAACACTTGGTGGTGCCGACACTTATGGTGATCGTAGCGAAACGTTTTCCCTTGTTTCGTGGTTCCCTGCATTCATGCGGTTCGTCGTTACCTTACTTGCTAAGCTCCTTCAATCATTGATACCTGCTTAGCTATCCGCTCACTATCATGGGCAATTCAGTTTTCTCCGTCGCGTCAAAATTCCATCTTATTCCCTCACCTAGTGGCAGTGACCTTGAAAGTAATGGATATAGCCAAGTTCCCATGAATTCTCGTGCAGAGGCCGAGAGACGACGGTACTTTCTTTTATGTCTTTTTAAAGATAGATCACTGATTTGCATCACAGTGCCATGGCTTTGAAAGCTCTTGATCAAAGACTTGCCAATTCTTCTTCACCCCCAAGTGCGCATTCCACAAATCCAGGGCCATCCCAACCTTCTCGCACACTCTCCACGCAACCTACTGATAGTTCTACCCAAACATCCGCCGGAACTACGCGCACTAATGACCGTAAAAAGAGTGTCAGCGAGTCTGATCTTGCTGAGAACGGAAATGCAGATAATCGATGATTGTGTGTCTAATGTACGACGTGATGCAAGTCTCTACGCTAACTTGGTCTACAATAATGTGATATCCTGTTGTCTGTACCTGCCTTTTCGTTATTACGTAATTGCTATGAATAAAGAGTGACTGTAACACACTGCGCTCTTCATATGTCTGCCAAGTCGCCACCCGGGGATCTGCTGGGGACTCCACATACCAACAATGCAATGTCTTCTGCACTGCCAAGCTACCAGCGTCCTGTGTCTCTCAAGCCTGAAAAAGAGAACGCGGCCACCACTCATCCAGACGAACTATTCACAAGATACTCAGTACCAGAAGTGAAAGCAGTAGTACAGAAACTTCGGTTTGTGCCTTGCTCTACTGGGTGCCACTTCATGAATAACAACATATAGAGAGGAAGCTGACCAGAAAAGGCAAGAGTTGAGGCTCATGGTTGGGTACGTCTCCTTTATTGCTCGTGCACTAGCCTCTTCGTGAGTGAGGAGAAAGTGTAGAGAACGATATCGAGATATCTTGCAAGCCTCTGCCTCGATCATCTCAATTGCCAACTCATCAAAGCGGGTGATACAAGCATTAGACGAAAGCAAAATGGTCATCCTGAATCAAGATGGACCACCATACTCCCATGATTCGCCAACGCTCAAGGAAACTGGTGTGCTTTTTTCCCTGGTCGGTGGACGGCATTTTGGATTTAAGAGATCATTTAGATACCCATTTACATGTACTTCAACAGCTCACGGCACATATCAAAGTTCTACTAGATGCTCCAGAACATTTATGGCGCCTTATTGAAGGAGGAAATTATCTTACAGCGACATGGTTGTTCCTCTTGACGCGCGTAGTGCACAAAGCCCTTGTCCGTAATAATGACCAGGACGAAGGAGTTTGGAAGAGTCAGGGAATTGACGTGATGGTAAGTTGCTAGCCTACTTCTATCCTCCAAAGTGACATCGAATCACCTTCCTATAAACATCTCAAGTCGGAATTCCCACTTGTGCAGCGTCAGTGGGATGTTATTTCTCAGTTCCGTTCACAAATTATACATAAAGCGACACTCTCACTACGTGATTCAGGAACAACTTCAGAGGCAAGTCACAAACATTCGTTAGGGAAGCACGTCAGTAAATATATCACAGGGAGCTTGTGCGGCACTCATGACTCTGCATTTGCTGGACTCTCGACCTTTGACAGAGACACTCGGTGTCTACCTCAGTCAACGCTCAAAAACTCTCGTCCAGATGCTCTCTCGGAATGTCAATCAGCCCAACATGGCTCTTCTATCTACAAATGACCAGGATCACAATATCGCTTCTGCCAGCTTACCTACTCTGAATTCTCAAGTGGCTTCTCTTCAAGAAGTAAAAGAAGCAATTCGGGCAGCGTTGGCCATTGTTATGCAAACTGTGAAATCTGCTCGTGACTTATTTGATCAGCCAGGATCAAGTAAAGCCAATATATTGCATTTGCTGCAATCCATGCATCCAGATATTCCTAAATCACAGTCCTTATCCACATTGCCTCCTGAGCTCTTCCTTGATACGCCTTCTGTCCTTTCGGTCATGCTCTCCTCTACCCAGTTCCAATTTCTTCCTCCCGAAATTAGGTCATACAAACCTTACGTTGATCTTGGTTCAGATACTGCCCTAATATTGCAAACTCACGTTACAAACAAAGTTGGCGAGTGGTTTGGTAAGTCCTTGGAGAAGTTGGAAAACTCTATCTCCCAATGGCTAGCGCAACTACAGCATGTAAAGGATGTCTGGAGCGTGAGGAGCTCGGTTTGGAGGTGGATAACTATCTCGGAGATGAGGGAAGAGGAAATTTCACTTTTTCTGAATACTTTGGACAAGTTATTTTCCTCCCGAATCGAGAATCTTTGGAAAAATATTTTGCTCAAGATGCAACATACGTTCAAAGAACAATTAGACTTGGCAATGCTGGGGTTTCGAAGTGATGGCGATGACACGATAGGTGAGTATTTAATGGAATTATGTCATATTCATTTATTGTTTTCAGTAGAATCCCCCACTCGGTTATTGTTTCAAGCCCCATCACTACCTCAGCAGTCACAGCTTGGATTCGGACTTGCAACAGATCCCTTCGAAAAGTACCATGCTGCCCTACGGAAGCAGCTGCTCGCCAGAACTCACATGCTGGACTTGGTTCTGTCCATCCTTGAAAACTGTGCGAGCTCAATTCAGGATGATATACGGTCCATTTTTTCAAGTGGCAAGGATAAGACAAGGTAGCGCCCCGGCATTCGTCAGTTCAAAATATCTGAGACATTGTCAGAGAAGTTGTGGATCTTCTTCTAATCGATTACCGACCTTTAGCGGGGGAGACATCAGGAGCAATTTTTCAGATTCTTGAAAAGGCAACAGAGACACCCCAGCAAGGTGAGTTTTGTGAACCGTGAAGAGGCTTTGGGTAAATGACGCTGGTTAGGAACGTCCGAAGGTGGCCTAGCCTTCCTTGTTGATGTTTTAGACTCGGTTAGGTCATCATCGCCATTTATTTCCCTCTTGGGTTGCTCCGTTGAAGTTGCAGCAGGCAAGTGACCTTGAGCCTGATAGCGTCTGCACTTTTTTAACCATCATCGGGTTAGAATTTCGCCAGAAAGTGGACATGTTGTATGATATAGCAATTGAGAGGTGGCGAAAGTATATCATATCCTTAGCATTAAGCAAATGCTGCCTCAAAAATAACTTGGTTTCACATACATTAACAAAACGTAAGGGCCTATGTCTCCCAGTGTAACATTTATCTCAATCTCAAACCAGCTGGTTCTATTGGGGCTTCGACCCATCTGATTCAATCATTATCTTTGCTCTCCAAATCAATGCTTCAGTTGAGCCCTCCTCGTAACGATGCAAAACGACATCAGCTTGTGCAGGAAATTGTTAGGTCCTTCGCCTTACAGGTGCTCAGACAATGGAATACAGAGGAATTAACCACACGCGATCTCTCAATCCTGAAATCTCTGGTCTTGTTTTATAGGAAAGATCAGGATGATATTCTCCAGGGTATCGTTGAGAGAATAGAGGTCAGTGGATTACGTTTATTACCGATGTTCGCATTTCAAATGGCTCTCAGACAATGACGAGCGGGAGTTGGGAGATACAAGAAGCCGAGAGACTGGCTACGGAGACTATTGCTCGGTACCAAAATCTCATTGCACCACTATTACCTTTCCAGATACCTGACCAGGCAACTCGCGACAAACAAACTTTCTTATTACCCTTTGGTATACCATCTTCAGATAGCCAGTTCCAGGTTGCAATACCTGTAGCGAAGCCCGGGCCGAGATTTGGTCTTTTACTGGTGGAAGGCCCCTTCAACTTCTAGTACACGATGTTGATTAGAATCCCTTTATTGATCTAATATGAGTATCGCAGGAGGGAAATGGGACAGGCGTGAATTCCTATGCTGTTGTTACTGTGCGACGTCAACGGCAAAAAATAGATCAGCCACCGGAGAATACGCTGTGATTGTACAATCATCGACTTCCTCGCAACATCAAGCATCAAGCATCGAAATCCAGGATCAGCAGCTTTCCAGTGCAGTCCTGTGTCTATCACTTCGTCTGACAGCAGACAGCCCCACGGTATGTTCATCGACGACATTAGCAACACGATACGTTTCCTTCCCCCCATCCACGTCAACTTATCCGCACTCGGAGTACCTCCTTGGTCCAGTGAATAGAATCGAATATGCGTAATTAGTTCCATGAAGATGCAAGCCTGTGCTCCTAGGCTGACCTTCATTAGCAGAACTTCAATCGCTGACTCCAGTCTACCTTGCGTTGCATATCTCAGGCCAAATTGGCCTTCCCATTCTTGTTTCTACATTCCTCTTTTCACGGAATGCGAAACGTCATCCAACGCTTGTGAATTTTTGTATAACCTGGATCATCTACTCAATATCATATTGTTTGATGTATGTGAAGGGAACCACCCAGTTGAATCACTCGGTTTTGACAAAGAATACAGAGCCTACGCTCGCCAGGGAGACAAACCGCCAGGCCCTATTTGCTACATTCAAGCTGCAGTTACACATGGAACGCCGCCAATGTAAGACATATTTCTGAGGTATAAAAGCGTGTAATAATGCATCATAGGGCTGCGATCGCTGGTCTTGCCGTTGTGGTACAGGTTAGATATCATCCGCTTGTATCCCGTCCTCCCAAAAAACATGACCTCATACCCTACCAGGTTTGGTCTGCGATCATACAACCATTTGAGGCTGCTAAGGTGCAGGGAAATTGGTTGAAAAGGAAGAGACCAGTCGTTGTGAGTGAACAGCACTGTCATAGCCCCGCCTCTCTTACAAGAAGATGCGCAGATCCTTGCAATTCCTTACATTGTTCTCGTATTATTCACGGTTATCTCTGCCATCGTACGGCGCCTGCTCATCGAAAAATAACTTCACTCACTCATAGTATGTGTCATCTAGCTTGAGTACAAACAACCCAAGTCCGTCATGTCCAATGGCCTGTATTGCACCATTGAAATACCACCCTTGTACGTATCTGTTATCATGACGCAGGGTGACTTGGAAACTCCTCACAAATGTTGCACTATCTTTCCAGTGAACGATTTGTTGTCCCCTTATTTTGTGTATTGATTCTTGTGCTTCTAATAAGCTTCGAGGGTTGGTGACATGTCGGACATTGCAGACAGTCAGTTCTAACTGTTGGTCTAGTCACACTACTTATTCAATACCTCTGCCTTTGGAGAAAAGTTTCCAAAGCATTTCCTCTGCTGGACAGGACAACAGATTTACTTCTTGTCATAAGAATATCAGTATTCACATTATATTCCTTGGTGACTCTTAGGTACGTCCCATGCACCAGCGACTTTCGACAAGTAATCAAATTCTCCTTTTCTAGTTCTGGCGTGATTTTCCTAACAGATGCAGAAGCAGCTTGGGCATACATGATACAGGCAGCATGTGGGTACTTCACATATAAAGTTGATAAGGCATGACACTCAGACAACTTCATCAGTGCCTTTGATGGCGTTTTTGACACTTAGTTTTGACAAGGTATTACCATAATCCACAATCAGACGTCTTGCTCAGTTATGATAGGATGTGTTTTTCGTTTGGACTTCATCTTGTCGGAGACATAAAGCAGACAACGTTCCCTGCCCAAAATCATATTTACTAACTGCAAGTTCGGACAACAATTCTGACCATTGTAGTTTTGATCTAGAATGATCAAACGAAGACGAGGGTGACCAGATTCTATGTCAAAAAAAAAAAAAGAAGATATGCGACACGCTGGATTTATGTGCTTGAATATTGGCCATCCTTTAATTGGCAGCTTCCAGATTGCAAGGTTATATTAAAGGAAGGAAGGGTAGAGTCATACAAAATCCAACACAAAGAAAGTCGAGATTGGGAGGCAATGGACCTCCCTAGGCACCACCACTGTAACTAGCTTGAGCAAAGAACGTTACATGTACAATAGAGAGGACATACACAAGGATATTATTTCTATTTATTGGTTAGTAGAGGAAGTTGCGACAGAATATGAGCAACGTACATTGGAATGTGAATAAGTTTGACGAAGTAACCAATGAAACCAATGACAGCAAAGCCAACAGCGACCGCCCTACATATTTGGAGGAATTCTAGAGAGGTTGTTAATTGCAGTCAGGATATTAACTCGGGGAGTATAGCAGACCCTTTTGTGAAGGTTTTGTGCAACGTGTCAGGAACTGTAGAAAGAGGAAGGGTGAGTAGAGTAATGGAGAGAAAGAGTAGAATGCTACCTGGTTGCCATCGCGAACGAATTGCTGAGGAATTTCAATGAACTCGCGTGCTTTTTCGGACATTTGGAAGAGGAGGATAGCGTGAGGAAGAAAGGGAAGAGAGGGATTGTGCTGGCAGGCAGAAATATGAGATTCTCACGGTGTGAACACGTCCTCTATTCTTCGTGTCGTGTCGGCGTCAGCTGAGCTGGTCACGTCAGTCCCTTCCGTTTCTCGTCCAAATCTTATTAATTCAGTTTTTACAGGCATGAATGTCCTTGAGCAACCGTCTGATTCAATTTTGCAGAGTACAGTCGTATTATAACAGACATCCATGTTTCCATTCTCCCCTTTGGCTTACCCGCTTCAATGGCACGGTGGCCTACGACACATCGGTGTTCAGAAAAATTGCATCTTTAACGGATAGGCTGAGGGCACCAAGCGACCCGAATACTATCCATAACCTTTACCCGGCTTTGGTCCTAGAGCTGAAGAAGAAGCGCGAAAATTTCCCAGTCCCACCCCCATTAAATCAATCCCATCTACTTGTGATTTTGGAAAAGTTGGGGGAATCCGCTAGACCTGCAGATCTGCAGCGTATTGAGGACATACTACAGGACATGCCCTCCGTTTTTGGTACTGAACCATCTCTTGACATACATACAGCTATTCTTCGTGCACTACGGGAGCATGGAAATTTGCATACAATGCAACGTTGGCTACAAACTTTGCCTACGCGACCGGGAAAGTTTCTCCCAAACCTCGAGCAGTTTCACCTCCTTCTCGAAGCATGCGCGGAGTTTGGGTCATTCAAGCAGATGCGCAACATTGTTTTGTCTATGCGTAAGGCTGGATGCAAGCCTTCAATCGACACGTTTAAACTGCTTATTCAAGCTCGTTGGGACTTTGCCTCTCGCGAGGGAAGAGTGCCCCATTTGATCGTTTTCTCCACGGTCCTCGAGGACATGAAGAGAGAAGGCCTACCATATGACCAGTCCGTGTCAGACCTTTTGTTTATTGGATATACAGAGCGCGGGATGCCAGGATATGCTGAAGAAATTCAGACCGCCTATTGCCACATATTCCCTGAAGCGTTAACCCCTGAACAAGAGCAAATTGCCGCATGGAACACGAAACTGTCCCAAGTAGCCCAAACTCGTGGGATAGAGGCTGCTATCACTACCTTCCAGACTTTACAACGCGAAGGTTGTACCGCCTCTCCAGGAACGGTTAGGTCGATTCTTAGACATTCACGCAAAGTCTCAGACATTCTGCTCGTCGAAAAGCGCCTTGACATCAAAGCTTCTGTGGACCATTATTCACTTCTAATTAGTAATTGTGTCCGTATTGGCTATATCGATGGTGCTTTCACTCTCTATGAGGCTTCCAAATCCGCAGGACTACGCCCAGTGGCACCGTTAGTTGCACCTATAATAACAAGTCTATGCCAAACAAATTCAAGCACTCCTCGGAGTGAATCTCTTGATAAGGCTCTTCGTCTGTATGACGATCTTGCCGCGTCGAATCCCCTTACGGGAAAGGAAATAGAGAAGACTTCTTATGATGAACATTCTCGTGGTCCTGATTTGAATATTTACCAGAACCTCTTGCGCGGGATTGCTGCCTCAGCTGAATTTGAAAAGTATTACTCTGTTTCTCAATCTTTATTACAGGATATGGATGTCCGTGGTATTCCAAAAACAGACAGTATCACTGCCACTTCTATTATCGTACTGCACATGCGACACTCCCAGGATTCCTCTGATGCGCTTACAGCCTACGAGACTCATCGTGGTTCACTCGACGAGAAGGGATATGCTATTGTTTTGAATGCCTATAGCAAACTCACCTTTGGACGAGGCATACACATCCCATCCTTGACTGGCTACTTTGCAATTGTTAGGGACATGCGTCGAGCCGGTTTACCTTTAACAGTCGAGGTTTATACGATTTTGCTGAGACAACTGGCTAATATCGCTGCTCAATTACGGCAACGAGAGTTCAATAATATTGGTGATGAAACCAACGTAACAGCTACCGTCCGAGACATGCTCGTAAAGACAACCAGGCGAACCCATGACCTGCTTACCCTTGATGCAGGGGTTTCCCCTGACGCCATTGTCTGGAATCAGCTGATGGACACATACCAGCGCCTTGATTGCTTTGGAGATGCTTACAGAGTATGGGAGCTGATGTACTTGACTGGGAGGTTTGACCATGTCAGCGTGAGCATCATCCTTGATGGATGTGGTTATGCGGGAGCATGGCAGGTTGCATCTGAGATTCGCCGTAAGTTAATCAAGGACAACTTTACATTTAACCAGCATAACTGGAATACGTGGATTGAGTGCCTTTGTCGTCTGGGGCGCTTGGACGATGCTGTCAAAGTTGTGTGCTTGGAGATGGGCAAAAACGGGATAGTTTCTCCTGACGTAGAGAGCGTCCGAGTTCTCCACAAGTTCTCGGGCCGTTTTAAGCAACGAGTTCAAGTGCTGGCGCGGCTTCGACAATGGTTACCAGACTTGTGGATGTCCTTACCTCCTGAGCTCCAAAACCCATAGAATACCATGTATATTATTTATTTAGCATCAAATAACCCAAAATGATAAATCTAATCCTGTGTGAAGTCGGTAGATAAAAGATATGGTGAATAGTCTATCAAAAATGTCCGAGGTCATCCTACGAAGTCTATGATGATAATTCTTCTACAGTTGGACAATCACACTGTATGTTACAAGCATGAATTTCCGTTCATCTCCCAAGGAAACAAAACAACTCACAATAAGATTCAGATCACCGTAAGCTATTGTTGACAAGTGCTTTGTCAGCATAGGTAACGCGAATGATATATTGTACATACCATCGTCAACTCGTGCCACTGACGGCCATATTTTCTTCTCGAGTAGCCAGGATAAAGGGTATGCAGCGGTTTGTCGGGAATATGGCCTAAATCCCAGTTGAATGTGATATAATTATATGATAAAATCGCATACCGGTTCCATTCAGTATCAGAAACAGTAAGTGTAGCGGCTGTATGTGGGGCATTTTTCATTACATTATTATCTCTTGGTTGTTTACCGTCTATGATATCCTGAGCCTCCTTTCGTATCTGTATCATTGCGTCACAGAATCTAATAATCATAAGCTAGTTAGTCAAAAGATACAAAGGGGAGGAGTTACCGGTCAATCTCATCCAGAGTTTCGGATTCCGTAGGTTCAATCAGCATGCAAGTCGATATTGGCCAAGAACAGGTCGGTGGGTGGAAGCCATAATCCTATTTGGATCATTATTGAGTATGTGCGGTCTGTGAGACTTTTGTGACGACATGCCTGTAGACGTTTTGCGAAATCGTTAACTTTCAGGCCGGCGGCCTTATCGAATTCGGCCAAATCAATAAGTAATTCATGTGCAACACGATCATTCTCGTTCTTGAAGCGAAGACTGTAGTGACCAGAAAGGCGAGCAGCCATATAATTAGCATTGAGCAGCGCAACTTTGGAAGCCTCCGAAAGACCGTGTCCGCCGAGCATCCTGATATAGGCCCATGAAATTAGATGAATCGAGGCACTTCCAAATGGTGCTGCAGACACAGCATCAATGGCTTTGTCATTGTCAGATTCCAGAAGTGGGTGGCCAGGAAGGAAAGGGGCAAGATGTTCCGCAACACAGATTGGTCTATACAAGCCATGAGAATAAGGGGAGCTGTGGAGAGCTGTACTCACCCGACACCTGGACCACCTCCACCATGCGGGCTGGTTGCAATGAGTAAAGTCGAACAGAAGTCCTGAAAAAAAGCCTTACATAGCAAAAGTTTTATGAAGGTTCATGTGGCATACGTCACCACCACATGTAGCAGGGTTAGTCAGACCGATTTGTGCGTTGAGGTTTGCACCTGGTAAAAGTCAGAGCTGGAGACCTAGCATTATTTATACTACTTACCATCAAGGTATACTTGTCCTCCATTATCGTGAATGATTTTACATGCCTGAACAATTCAGTTAGATTGAGAATATGAGAATAGTTGTGACTTACATCTTGGACTCCAGATTCAAAAACACCGAAAGTCGAGGGATAAGTGATCTAAAAACTAGTCAGAGGTACTTCCGCACAGAAGAACCTTTCAAGCACCATAAAAGCAGCAAGTTTGTCCTTATGCTTCTCTGCCTTTGCCTTTAGATCTTCCAAGTCAAGAGTACCATCTGTATGAACTTTAACAGGAACAACTTTGAGACCTGCCATGACCGCTGACTGTGACGGTGTCACTCGAATTTTGTCATGATATGACATTGTGAAACTTACAGCAGGATTGGTACCATGAGCACTCAATGGTATTAAACAGATGTCCCTGTCCGCTTCACCCCGAGATGCGTGATAAGCTCGAATAACACAAAGTCCAGCATATTCACCAGCAGCCCCCGAGTTTGGCTGAAGTGAAGCAGCATGAAAACCAGTAATTTTGCAGAGGTCACTCTCCAATTCCTATATGCCGTGAATGAAAGATGATTGTTATTCCAGGATGAAATCCCAAGCATGAGAATAAACAAACCTTGATGATCGTGCGATAACCTTCAACCTGGTCATGAGGAGCAAATGGATGAATAGCACTGAATTGAGGCCATGTCAACGGTATCATGCTACTGGTGCTGTTGAGTTTCATAGTGCAGCTTCCCAGTGGTATCATTGAGTGAACGAGTCCAACATCCTTGGATGCAAGGTGGAAGATATACCGTAGCATCTCCGTTTCTGAATGATGTTTGTTGAATACAGGGTGAGGTAAGAGCTCCGATGTACGACGAAGGCCATCAGGAATTGCGGGTATATCTACGGCTTTGAGGTCTGATAATAAAATTGACGGACGAGAAGCCGCCGAGGCAAAAACATTGATGAGATGCAGCAAATCTTCCGGGGTGACACTCTCGTCAAGCGTAACACCAACATGCTTGTCGTCGATACGACGGAGGTTGATGCCTGCAGCAATGGAAGCCTCGTGAATGACTCCAGCGTTTGCGACTACAGGAGTGACATTCAATGTCACCGTGTCAAAGAAGTGCTTATTCTCGACATTGTACCCGAACTGTTGAACCAGGTGCATGAAGACTTGTGTAAATCCATGAACCTTGCTGGCAATGCGGCGGAGTCCATCAGGCCCATGATAGACAGCATACATGGCAGCCATATTTGCAAGTAGGGCTTGACTGGTACAAATATTGCTTGTGGCTTTCTCCCGACGAATATGTTGTTCACGTGCTAATACCATGGTCAGAAGGCAGATGTTTGTATTTGGAAAAGCTTACTCTGTAGAGATAATCTGTATGCAAGGTTCCCATTGGCATCCCGACTGCGTCCAATGAGGCGACCAGGCATCTTCCTCTTCAGGCGATCTTTAACAGCGAAAAAGGCGGCTTGCGGGCCACCATAGCCAGCAGGAACACCAAATCGACCAGAATTGCCGAGAACAATATCAGCTCCCCATTCGCCCGGGGGCTTGAGCATTGTTAAAGCAAGCAAATCAGTCGCACAAGCGACGAGGCCGCCAGAAGCGTGAATGGTCTTGGCGAGGGTATCAAAATCCTTAACGTTTCCATCGACATCGGGGTATTGAACAAGAACTCCACAACAATTAGACATGATTGTTTTATCATTCACAAGACCGGCAGCATCCCCAACGACAATTGAAATACCAAAACCCTTGGCACGAGTCCGGAGGACAGCAAGTGTCTGAGGTAGTACACCAGAATCGACGATAAAGGTGGGTTTCTTATTCGATGCAGATACGAACGCCATAACCATAGCCTCTGCAGCAGCTGTCGCTTCATCCAGCAGTGAAGCATTAGCAACATCCATAGAGGACAAGGAAGTGACCATGGTTTGGAAGTTGAGAAGCGACTCTAGACGGCCTATAGCAAATTAAAAATCAAACGAGACGTATTAAGCTTGTTGTATCTTACCCTGTGCTATTTCTGGTTGGTAAGGCGTGTAAGGAGTATACCATGCCGGATTTTCCATCACCTAAGATATACATAGTCATTAACGAGCAGCTCACAACAACTGTAAGTGATGTTGACTGACATTACGCAGAATGACTGGAGGAACGACAGCACAATGATAGCCCATGCCAATATAACTTTTATAAGTCTTGTTCGAGGCACCCAGCGACTTGGCCCTCTCATGTAGCTGTGATTCGCTAAGAACCGGAATTGATGAATTGTCTAAAGAGGACGGTGGTAATCTAATTTTATGGGGGACGGTTTCGTTGATGAATGCGTCCATAGAAGAGTACCCCAGACGAGACAACATTTTAGAGGTTTCAGCATCATCGGGACCAACATGACGTTCTTGAAAAGAGTCGAGAGGAGAGAAGAGAGAAGAGGGCTTTTTCAGACTGGCAAATGGTCTAGAGAGAGGTAGTAGACGAGAAAGGCGAGTGAGAGGTTGGACATAGCGAAGAGAAACCATGTCAAGGAGGAGAGAGGAAGAGAAGATGACAGGTGAAGCTCCGGAGAAAGCGAGGAAAAAAAAAAGAGAGAGAGAGAGGGAGATACGGTTCACCGAGCCGTTCACCGAGTCAGACCTTAACGAAGTCAAAGAGTAAGATAAGCGTAATATAATCGCTGAGCATTGCTGAAATTACGG
Source organism: Amanita thiersii Skay4041 (assembly GCA_002554575.1). Taxonomy (NCBI): domain Eukaryota; kingdom Fungi; phylum Basidiomycota; class Agaricomycetes; order Agaricales; family Amanitaceae; genus Amanita; species Amanita thiersii. The sequence continues at coordinate 82,558 of KZ302022.1, read as the reverse complement.
ATGAAAGGGAACAGTCGAGCGCGACAGTTTCGGCGTCTGAAATCAACGAAACCGTCCAATTCCACAAAATCAAAACAACACAAGGCGCCCACTCACAACAAATTTTTTTTCTTTCTGGCTCGGAGTAACGGTTGGCCGCGTGACGTCATTCTACACACATGATTATATTATTTCATAACGTGACCCCCCTAACGTGACCCTCTAACGTGCCAGCATCCAGCATTTCTGTCACCCATCCCATAAGCACATCATCCTTCATCCGCACACTTTCCAACAATCCCCGCACTCCCTTGAAGGCCTTTCTTCCCCGTTCTTCGCCTTCCCGATCGCTGCTTTCATCCCATACCTCCATCGTTTCCAGCTCTTCAGTCTCCTCAATAACCCCAGGGAATCCAAAGTGATCAGCATCCGCTCTAGGCGCCGCATCAACAGAAGCGAATGATGTCCGAAATAAGATCCGAAGCACAAGCAGTGCCGTCAATGAGGTCGAAGACGGATCCCCAATAGGTTTTTGATACGTAATCAACGTACTACGTGGTGGTGGTGGTGGTCTCGTCGTGGGCTTGTCAGTTGGATAAGGCGAACCAGCAGCTGATAATGTTATAGTATCGCTTTGTGACGGATGTTTAGGAAGTGCTTGCGAACTTGAGAGATGTGTTAGGACATGCGTCCATAATGCCGCCTTATGTGAATGTGTTTTGGTGCAAGAACCCCATAAGCATAACACGTCTGCCTCTTCACTAGGCCCCAGATGCTGTAGTACATGATCATACAACTCGCTTGCCAGGGCGAATGGCGTCGCTGAACATTCAGAACGATTCCAGAGACAGCGGAATCGTTCAGTCACAACCGAGTCTTTCCGTCGGTCAACCCCTTGTACAACAAAGCGCTGGACTGGGTCTTGAAGCACCATTGCTTGCGCTGTAGTAAATACTGTGTTGACGTTTTTGATAACATCTGATGCCACCAGGAGAGGGTACTTGTCTATATACGGCGTGAACGTATCTTTGTACAGATTCCAGAAATCGACCTGAGTTACTTGCCCATCTCCCTTTGCAGTGAACATCAATTTCATCCTGTCCTTATTAATTTGAATAAGTAACCTTGGAACTGTGTACCCTTTACATACCATTCATAGCACCTCTGGGGCTCTGGTTTATCGATTAGAGGCTCCAATTCTTCGGCTGTCAATTCGTGGTCACGAGTAGATAGATGGATTGAAGGGACAGTGTGAACTGAGCCAGTGATGTCCAAAGTAACTTTCTCCTCTAATAGCGGCTGCTCACTCAAGAGGACGTTGACCAGTAACTTAAGGACACTGGGCATTTCAGAGTGCAGGAGAAAAGCTCTTGCCATTGAAACATGAGATATATGCGCATAGAGGTAGTTGAGACAGGTATCGAGGAGTGGTTTGTCTACAAGGAGGGGTAGATATCTGATGGATGCTTCGAGAGCAGGAGAGTCTGCGGAGAGAAAGGATGAGTTGACTGGATTGGAGAAGAACAGTGTCAAAGTTGTCAGAGCACCCATGATAATAGACCGGTCTCTGGACTTTGAGGCCATCTGAAGGAGGGGATTCAAGGGGCTGGGCGTCGTCATGCTAAACACGACTTTTGTCGAGACTGCGTGCATCAAGTCCATGCAATGGAGAAGAAACTCAATGTTCTCATCTCTTTGGAAATCGAGGTTTTGGATTGCCTGAAGAAGTAAAGGGAGTGTATGTGAGTGGTTGAAGAGCTCCCAAGCGTTTTGGTCGTTGAGTGCCGAGTTCCTCAGCACAAAAAGCGACTCAAGCGCGAACCGACGTTGACAGGCGAATTCGGGCGAAGGTGAGAAGAGCATGCTGACGTCCGTGATGGATTTGTAACCCTCGGAAACATACCACTCTGGCCATTCAAACAGAGAGTCAATAAGACCAGGAATTGTTTTCAGGAGAAACTGGTCATTGTGGCACAAACGGCATAGGCGGTCTAGGGACCATGCAACCTCAGTATGTATACCCGATCGTAGAGAGAGTGCCATCCGGTTATTGGGAACGGTTTCGGTATACCACCCTGTTAGTAGAACCCACTCAATGGTCGTTTACATTGTATAAGAATGCTGCCTTACTCTCATAGTCATCTCGCACATCTGGACCCGGCCGTTGCACTTGAGCTGGAGCTGGCGCAAACGCAGCCGGACGATAGTAGGAAGTTACGCCTCTGTTTACAAAAGTCATTGCTTTTTGTGGGTGGCTGATTATTCCAGTGTCACAGAAAGATGTGACATGTTGCAATGCTCTTATCTTATCAGCTACAGTAGTGCTACAGTAAGTTACGGCCTTTACACCCTTCAATAAGGCAATATCCCGTCTCTCACCCAGATTGCTCCTACTTCGTCATCATCCGGATAGGCCGTGAGGCTGTCTGGGCTAAGTAGAAACCTTCCTCTCATCCAACCATTCTCGGTTCCATTCAACTCTGCATCCTCAAAATACCTTGGGAGGATGGGTATAACACTGAACAACCCTTGAACGTCATTAATACTTGGATTAATGCAAGTTATATTCTCTTCTGCCACGTCTATCAAGTTGGTCATATAACGTGCATGACTTGTTGAATGAAATACCTACATCGCTGTGACCCATCATCGGCATAAATGAGATAGAACGGCTGGTTTCTTCCTCTGTCTAGTTCGTCGATTTTCATTCTCCTCATCCAATCTTCTGATGCCTTGCAAGTAAACTGCACATATTCAGTGTTTTATTCTCAATCATGAACAATGAAATCTGTGCATACATCCCAACCAATAATACACCCGAGGTAATCGAAACGCACATGCTTGAAGATCATTCCAACAAAATACTTGACATTCATACCATCCATACGACAACCCCGAAAGGCAGCGAGGTCCGCTTCTGAAGTCAATATGGAATCGCAAATCCTCTCAAGCAAACTGCGGTGTCCTGGGGACAGAAACCTTGATAGCTTATTCAGAAACAGCGTAACACAGTCCAGAGGCCGTATATCGATTGCAGCCATGAGGCCAATCAGGAATCGTGGTTCAACTTGCAAAAGCAATTGAATAGTAATGGCTGCCAGCATTGCTGGGTGACCATCATCGTATTCCAGGGTAACATCCTCCTGAAATGCGGCTAATATATTTCGAGAGGCACGGAGGAGCATTGGTCTAGCCTCGCAGGGGACGAGAAGAGCTGTGATTGGCTCTGGAACGACGAGCAACCTCGAGACTAAAGGCTCAATATCGTCAGGAATCTCCATTACACAGTTGATGACATCTGGTGTAGAAGGATTTATAAAAAGGTCTTCTTCACCCTGTTTCACAGCAGCAACGTGAACAATGACAATGTTGGGAAAATCAACAGGGGATGCTCTGACGCCAATCCGTCTAGATACCGCAACAAATATATGAACCAGAGATATAGGTAGTGTTCTTTTATTCGTTGATATGTATGAATGGGGGAAGTGATTCAGCATGCGCCGGAAGTGCCCGTCTATATAAATATTTGAGTAAATGGATAACAAACCTCAAGTCAACTCACGCTCAGCTATGCCAAAGCCATGCATCTGCATAAATTGGCAAATCCCTCTGCAAAGCTGACGTAGGTCGTACGCTGGGCTCAAGGGATTCAAGGTTGTACCTTCTGCCAGGAGGAAGGCTCGACATTCATTAGCTAATTCATCTAAACGCGCGGTTGTCTGATCAAGTATCAATGACCCCTCTCTCTATTGAATTCAAGGGCTCACCTCCGTCAAAGGCCTCCCAAAGAAGCACGACAGGGCAGATATAGCATACTCAAACCTATATTCATCATGGATAGCCCGCTGACTTTCTTCTTCTTCAGAATTGTCCTGGATAACAGTTGACCAAACGTCAATGGCAGTGGCCCTTGTGATGGCGTCCGCCATTGCCTTTGCCCAGTGCTTTCGAGTTAATGCATGAGGACGTGGTGTAGCATCGTCACTAGAGTCACCAAATATAGAGGGGACTGCACATCGACTCTCTATATCCAGAACATCCCAAATGTCCAACGACACCCGAGTGAGTGTTGCTGCTTGTTCATACCGTGCTGTTCTGTTCAGCACCATTACCTCAAGGCATGAAACTGCAACTTGGTCGATGGAGCGCCTCTCATTATATAGGGCCCACCAGTTTCTTCCGTATGCTTCTCTCCTTTTTAATTCGAGGTGGGGTACTGAACGCGTGTAACGGCAGAGATAGTGCTTTTCCCACAAAGAAGGATTTAAGCACGCATCACGAAACAAATGGTTCACCTGAAGACAGCTAACAAGAGTTTTTGCGCCTGTATCGTCTAGCCTTGACGGGGTGACCGCGTTGAATATATGGACAAGAACATCGAAAGGCAGTTGCGGTGGCATCTTTGCAGTATTCGATGAAAACAGTATCTCATGACTACTTTCACACGTGATGTGGAACTGTATTGGAGACTAATGTACGTGCAAAGATGCTTCCGTCACTCTTCCCCGTCCTCTACCTCTCCCCGACATAATCTGTACATTTTTCTTCTATTGGGATCCCGAGTTTCTACTTGACCAGCGTACTCGAACAAATATCGCAAGAGTTTCTTTTTTAACACACTCGGCTCTGTTGGGCCTTCGGTCGCCGATTTTTCAAAACAGGCATTCAAAGTCAAGGTTTGATAGTCTGACTCTGAGCGGGCTCTCTTGCGCGGATGTTTATCATCATCAGGATGAGTATTAGAAAGCGCATCAAACAGACGCTCTAAAAGCGCAGTTTGAATTCGCTGATAGGTAGTCTTGTTCTGAGTCCGAGCGGCCAAAGTAATAAAAGGATCTAGAATAACACGAAGTGGCACAGGAACTAGCGATAGATCAGGCGAATTCGTGAGAACCTTGTCCAGTTCTTCAAGGTAAATATCAGCCAGGTGATATGTCAAGCTAGTTGGCACGCGAGTATCTGAGGAACTTGATGACATTGACCAAAATGATGCTCTGACAATTTGAATCATGACATACCACAAAGGACCTTCAGTAGACATCAAGATGTTGTTGTATTCTTGACAGGCATCTTCATCCCATTTTGACCGAAGAAGAAGACGAAAAGTTGCATTCACAAACCGCCGAACAAGCATATAATATTTGTCTATTCTAGAACATTGTCAGTATAATCATAGTAAACGACTATGGTAGACGGACCGCAGTCTGTCGATTCCATTCCATTCTCGCACAGTGCACTCCCAAAAAGCGCGAAGAAAAGCCAAAGAGGTGGATGTTGTTGATATGGTCAACAGCAATTCTGCGAGTTCACCAGCCAGAGCTTGCTGAACGAGCGGCTTGTCAGACATCCAAAAGCCTTAAGGTGACGAACAGTGAGATGGTGTGCTTTTGTGGGAAGGAAACGTACAGTAGAATATCCCCTTCCATAGCTTGGCAAGGTCAGCTTTAGAAAGGGAGCTTTGGGATGGATCTGACGAGAGAAAGGTGGACAAATGTTTGATGGCCTTATCACGGGTGCTCTTCTCTTGAAAGAGATATGAAGAATATGGATGGAAGGAGATGAATGATGAATATAGAAATACCTGTTGAAGCGAGGAATTTGCCGAGAGGAGGAGCTGCAGAGGAGGAGGAAGGGTGTTGCATTATGAAGAGAGTTTTGGAGGCAAGTTTTTATTGTATTTACCAGATATGGAAGTTATAGCATAAATGACGTCGGATGAGTAGAGTTATCAAGCTGAGGCGCCAAGTCCTCAATGACTATGTCCCGCTCACCTATCACCTGCCACGGTTCGTTTTTATTTCACTCAGTCTTCACACCCCTTCTCACCAGCTATTTTCAGTTCTCGATTCATCCACTGGAAAACCGGCTGAAGGCGTCGTCATTCGTCTTCAAATATTCGAATCCTCCGGGACAGACGGCCCAGATATATTTCATCCCCTCGCAAAGGGGTCAGTTACATTGCCACAGCTGTTCCGTATTCTCTGACCACAAACAATTTTTCAGTGTCACGAATGCAGATGGACGCTGTGTCGATCTACTTCCTCCTGTAGGCTCTGGCGAAGCCAAGGAACAGAATACGGAATTGGTCGCTGGTCAGACTTACAAAATAGTCTTCAAGACAAAGGAGTACTTCCAAAGGACCGGTCGCGATTCCTTCTACCCATGGGTCGAGGTATATATACACTATAAACGCTTCACAACACCGCTAAGTGAAAGTCGTAGATAACGTTCATTATCGAGTCTTCGAAAGAACACTATCACATTCCTCTCCTGATCAGTCCATATGGATTTACTACATACAGAGGAAGCTGAATTGTCCACTACTGCATTCTCACATGGCTTGTATCTAGTTGACTTGAGAAATAGTATTAGTGTTGACAGTGAGGAAGGAAGAGTGATAGCAATTAATGAAAAGTACAGCAGAAATGTGGTGAACACGAGGAAAGTGTACAGAAAATTATAGGTAATTATTGTAATCAACGTGCAATGACACTGTCATATTGTATGCCCTTAACACTTCCTCCCCTCATTGATTGCTTCACATGCTGTAGGAACACATCGCGATTCTTGCTCATTTCCATCGCTGCCTCTAGAATGCAAATTCAGCTTAGATGAGCGAACGTGGCCAGCCTTCACTTGCCTTTGTTCAGTGGGTCGTCCGCGTTTGGCTCCAGGAAGAGATATTGTAGCCCAACCATAATTGAGTTCAAGTTGAGCACTGGTTTCCAGTCCTCTCGCAAGATGTTCAAACACACGTTCCCTTCCAGGTCAACGTTCGGATGATAGATCTACCAAGAGTGAATACAAATTATTCCTAGTGGAAAACCAAAGTCATTGGCATTACCTTCTGTGTACATTTCACCTTTGGAGGTTCATGTGGGTAATTGGCGTTGATAGCAAAGGAGAATACAAACGCGCCCCCTCTGTACATCCCTGGCAACAGTACTTAGTGTGCACTTTAATGTGCAGGCAATCAAGCAATGTCACCTTCATCAGGTGTGATGGTCAAGGAGAAGTTGAGGAGATCGGCGGGATCGGAGAAATGTGTCTTCATCGTTGCAGGAAGGTCGAGCTCGGTGAGATCTAGTAAAGAACATAAATGAGGATGAATTTTTGATACACAATAGACTAATAGAGGATTGCGCAGATGCCTTTTTGAACTCGAATTTGGGCAGCACTTGTTTTGGGCTTCTTCTTGGCCGCCGCATCCTCGTTCTTCTTCATGCTCCAGATCTGGGTCGTGGAATGTGGTATGTGAGTTAATCTGGGGTGAGAGAAGGGGAGGTAAATGAGATAGGACCTTGATCATAGTGAATAGATGATGGGGGAGAGGAGAGGTAGATGATAGAGTGAGTCAGTAAGCGAGTGTGGGCGAGGGGGTGTATACTGTAAATAATTGCGGCACGCTCACTCCGACTCTCTCAATATGCACACATGCCACATGCTCTCAAATATCTTTCCCTCTCAAGCTCTTTATTCTTCTGAACCACAACTATCATAATCAACGATAACATATCTCCCAAACCTCTCTCCATGGATCTCCCTGTCATTGATCTTGATCCCTACTTGTCTGGCGACCCAGACTCTGAACAAGTCATCCAGGAATGCCGCAAGGTGCGTTGCATTTTCTATTATCAAAATTTTTCGTGCCCATTATCTGCCTTCACATCTCAGGCTGCTGACGCTCTCATCACCTATGGTGCCCTCATTTTGCACGACTCACGTGTCTCAGAGGAGGACAATTCAACCTTCCTTGACCTCCTTGAAGACTACTTTAATCTGCCTGAGGAAGAGCTCAGGAAAGACGAACGGCCGGAGCTTAGCTATCAGATTGGTGTCACCCTCGAGAACACAGAAAAGCCAAAATGTGCTGTAGATGAACCCTGCTTGCAGGTCATAGCAAGCCTGGACCCTGCGGAGCGTCCATTAGACATCAGTGGTCACCATCCAGATCCCAAATGTCGTTTCTTCTGGAAAATGATAGAGAACCCCCCATATGAGACCATGTTTCCCGTTCTGAATGCCGCAAATGTCGTTCCTCAAGCTCCTGAAGTCAAAGGGCGGTGGTCACCGACCATGGAAAAGTGGGGAACCGCAATGAAAGCCGCGTTAGTATTCATTACGATGTGTGATTAAAAGGCGCTCTGATAGGATGTTTACAGTGTTTCAGGTCTTGCTGAAATGACTGCCGTGGGGCTTGACTTACCAGCCAATACTTTTACAGAGGCTGGCCGATATGGGTAATACACGTTTTACTATACCTTTAATGGCGCTCATCACTTTTAGCCCACATATACTCGCTCCCACTGCGTCCGACCTAGTAAAATATGGAAAGAAAGACACAATCCTTGCTGGTTTCCATACTGATCTCAACTTTCTAACAATCCATGGTCGCTCCAGGTACCCTGGTCTGAATATTTGGGCTAGAAATACTGGAAGGCGTATCTCAGTCAGGATACCTGAGGGCAATTACCTTCTCGTGCAAGCTGGGAAGCAACTCGAGCATATCACGGGTGGACTTATCAAGGCTGGTTTCCATGAAGTTGTTGTGAATGATAGAACACTAGCGGTGCGTTACAAGCTGAAACAGCTAATGATACATATGTACAGAATACTGAGAAAATATCTATGACAGACAATTGAGAAACGCAAAGTTCAGTATCCGGACAGACCTTTGATTAGAATATCCTCCACATTCTTTTGGCACTTGGCCTCTGATTTTGATTTGGTTCCTATTCCGAAACTTAGTGATAGGGCCACGAGCCAACAGCGTCTCGGAGATGAGAAGGAAACAGTGTATGAGCCGATGAAGGTTGGACAGCAGGTTTCAAAGTGAGTTGCTCCAGACAGTCTTGGCATTTGCTGAGCAATCTTCAGTGAATTGAAACACATTGCCCTGATGGCTTGATGGTGGCAGTATTCCTGGGATCGAGTGTGCTGGTACGGTTGTATGCGAAAAAAAGAAAGAAATATTATCTCGTATTCACTCGCGCACGAGAATGAAACACTTGAACGAATGGTAGAGTCGTCACTGATCAGATCAGAGAGCTTTTCCCCCTGGTCGTTGGTAGATGGAGTGATTTTGAAAGCATGTCGACGACCTGCACTTTATCAATTAGAGTTTGGTAAATTAGGACTTTGGGAGCCCTCTGACCGAAGGTGTGGTCCTCATGCGCTCAATGATCAGAGCAGACATGACGATGTCATCTAAGAAATCATGTCCAATGGGTGTTACTTCCAGGCGTGTATATTGTTGTGACCTCCCCTGTTTTCGAAGATAAACAGGGGGTAAAAATCTCGCTAGCAGATTTGTGACGGTTTTGTCCTTGGACGAAAAACACTATATAGCAAGTTCCCTATTCGGTTATACACTGGAGGTGTGTTTGAGTTGACAGACGTACTGCAATTGCACCATTATTCGACATTTCATCCCAATAAATGCACACCGTTCTTTCTGTGTCTGTGACTCTGTAGCACCAAGCCTTGAATAAAAAATATATAAATGCAAAGACATATTGTATAAAGGATGAGGCCCAACATTACGAAAAAGCCGATGATTAGATTCTAACACGTCACTCAGAAAATATTCGTTTCCACGTATACATAAAGTGGGCTTCTTCACAGCTGAGATACCAAGCCTACGACACCTTGTGAGGATAGATAATCAGCGCCGGAAAAGGATGAGACGTACTCGAAATCGCCCACAAGTTCCCCGTCCAAAGAGGAGCGCCGGATAGTTGTGATGTATGAGGAAGGAGTAAAGCAGTTCATACTAACGGATATCCAATAGGGAGAATGAGGGTGCCCAACATATGAGGGAGGGCTCAGCACCATACAGTTTGGTACGTTTACATTCGGAGTGAAAGTGTATGTGATGTTAGTTGAAGGTCGATGTGCTTGCAGATACCTGAAAACCCAAGGTCATTCATATCAACAACGGGTACACTAAACTCAGGCACACCCTGGGGGTGTAATGGACGCAGAACCGTAGAATATAGATGGGTGAGTGGGTGGTGGTGAAAAGAGGCTCAGATCAGAGAGGGACTTGGAGTGAGATAGAACATGGCGTTTGCCGCCTGCATCTTCCTCACTATAAGTGGGTCAATGCCATACGTATAATGAGGAGTTATATAAGAGACATACGTTGGAGAAAGCAGCAGCATGGATAACTTGAAGGATGTTGGTTGGTGAGGGGCAGTGGGTGTTTATGGAAACATATCTCGAATTGAGATCGTGGCGATTATATGAGAAGACACAGCATTTATTACGTTCATTATATTCTAGTGTCCATCACAGCCAGTATCTACTTGAGACTTCAGCCCAACTTCATTTCGCTGAAGACACCCCAAAAGCTCGCAATACACTTTGAAGCTTTATCATCATCTCATCCCACTCTGCGTCTGGATCTGAAAGTGCTGTGATCGCACCCCCAGCACCGATTACCCATTTCTCTTCTCCCTTTTTTACGTGATCCTCATCATACTTGAAGCAGCTTCGAATAGTGACGGACCAATCTCCACCGCCACTTACACACCAATAGCCGAACACGCCGGAGTACACACTCCGTTCAGTATCCTCAAGACTCCGCAAGATTTCCACACTTCGTTTTTTGGGGGCACCTGTCATGCTGCCTTTTGGATGTTCACAGAGGTTGTTCACATGTTAGTACGGGATAATACGATTTAGTGACATGAGCTAACCTGGGGGCAGACACCGCTCCAAAACACGCCAACCAAGATTTCCCTCGTCGGGGTTCTCAGGCCGTCCTTCAATGACACTGACAAGCTGCCAAACCGTCTCGTATTCTTCCACACGGCAGAATTGCTTCACCTGGACATCCTCACCAATTACGCAATGCAAATCATGTCTAATAAGGTCCACAATCATCAGATTTTCAGCAACTTCCTTCTTACTTCCAGCAAGGGCTTGTTCAGCAACTGCGCGGGTGATACCGGGCGCTTTTTTTACTGTGCCTTTAATGGGTCGTAATTGGCAAGTAGTGTTTGGATGTCTGGAATATGACAGGAATCGCTCGGGAGACGAGGAGAGAAATGTCGACGGATGCAAGCGTAAGTACGCTGAGTGGGGAGCTGGATTCAGCTTTCGGAGAATTTTGTATCTCTCCCAGGACGAGCTGCGCTCGTCATCATCAGCAATCCTTGGTGTTGAGACATGAGTGTGGGCCGTCAAACACAGTTCATATGAGTCTCCGGAAAATAGGTACTCCTGCGCACATTTAATGCGCGCAATGTAGTGGCCTTGATTTGGGTAGGTGACTGAGGTATCAGAACTTTTGGGAACAACAGCAGGTGACCGAAATACCACACGATGCTTGAGGCGTCTGACCGTCTCTGATAGCCAATTATCATCTTCGGCTATGAGGGATTGCACATAGACCACTCCATTGATCGAATCAAGGACCACGCTACGTTCCACGAAAATGAGATTAATATCCGGATGTTGTAAATGCTTCACATCGATGTCCTGATGAACAGGAATGGCAAGAGAATTGACACCGGCTTCATACGAAATAAACCCAATCAAACCACCCCAGAATGGCACGCCCGGGTCGCCCCCGATAGCACGACGTGAGCTCATAAAATTGGCAAGCCAGGACCAAACGCCATCAGGGCATGATTCGTGCAAGGTCATCGGTCCTTGGATCAGTCTGACAGCATCATCACCAATCCTATACGTAACTTGGAGTGAAGATGGCAGTAGTGAAGCGATGATGGAGAACCGACCAGGAGATGCAGCAGAATCGAGAAGTACGAACGGCGCGTCTTCGTGAGAAGCTCCAAGTATCTCGCTGATATAAATAGCGTCTAGATGAGGTAGGGCCAAGGTCCTGGTCGTGACTTTGAGTTTTGGCTGAGTCAAAGGTGGAAGGATCGAAGTTGGGGGAATCGATGGCCAAACACGACCGACATTCCGTAAAGTGGTATCCCATGGTCGCTGCTGTCGCCCGTGAACTTTGCTCCAAGTCTGTGCTAGCTTCCAAAAATTACACAGTACTTGTGCTCCAGGGTCGTTTGTGCATGCAGATTCGGGATGATACTGCACAGCCCAATAGGGTCGCGTTTTATGTCTGCAAGCCATAAGAACTTGTCCGTTGTCTTCGTCGTCAGCCCATGCCAACTCTTCAATCTCCCCCTTCACGGATGGAATTACATATAATGAATGGTATCGAACAGCCCTAACAGTACCAATCCCCTGAAAGAGGTCACAATCAACGTGACGTATATGCGATACTTGGCCATGTTTGACGACATGGAGTCTTCTGAGCTGAGCTCCGAATGTAACACACAAACTCTGTAAGCCAAGGCATACGCCAAAAATAGGTAGAGTAAGAGAATCGTCCATTGTCCATAGATACCTGACAACACCAATATCATTGTCGATAGATGGGGAACCTGGTCCGGGACCAACGATAATGGCGGAAAAGTGACCAATAACTGATTTGAGCTCTTGAAATGATAGTTCATCATTCTTTAAAATATGGATGATGCAGTTGGGTATTGATGCCCGACATAGAGCAGCAAGACTAGAAAGAATGGAGAAAGGATATCCAGATGTGAACGATAAACTGAGGATCACACTTACTTGAGGGTGAAGGAATCATAGGAGTCAATAAGTAGAATTCTAGGTGGTTCAACAGTCATTTTTGTGTTTTTTTGGCCGGCAGTAATATTGTAATGAGAGCAGTTTTAGAAGTGGAAATGCATGGAGGGAAGAAGGAAAGAAAATTTATCAGGCGGCAGGGTGATTCAGTGAGGCATCCTTTATTGCCAGTGGGAGACAAAAAGGGAAAAAATTCAAGGACGACTTCATTCCGCGTCTAACAGTCTCAACACCCTCCTTTCAACTATGCCATCGCCATCATCGACTATCCCACCTCCGTCCATCCCCGACGACATCCGTCAACAAACTTTCCAAGACGTACGTCTCTCCCCTTTCACTTCACTATATGCGTTATCATTGACCCGTATCAGTTCAAGGCCATATGTGTGCCTCTTATGGCTTCTTCCTCACTGTCTCTATCTTCGATTCCCCGTGTATCACAACTGCTAACCGATCTAATAAAACTCCTTCGTGATATTAATGAGCCTGTACATCTCACACCTTCTCTTATGTCATATATCTTCTTTCCTCTCTCTACGATCCTGCGCAGAAATCCATCCTCCGCTATTCCAGACCAAATCTTGGAAAAACTATTCACACTTATAACTTCACTCTGCGAACACTGGTGGTGGACTTGCGACCTTACTCTATGGGAGCAGATTTTCATGCTTTGTGGTGCGGTGATTGGAGGTATAGAATCAACAGGTAAAACCAAAGACAGGGATGAAGAGACAAAAGAGGCTGCTACTCGTTGCCTACTCAGTCTTCTTCGGGAAAGAACCCTTGAAGATGCTTTGCTACATTCTCTACCAGCAACCCAAGCTCAATCGCGCAAAGTCGAACTTGTGAGCCACACCCAATCCGAGAAATTCGTCCCAATATTAGGACAAGTACTAGATTCCGTCCTGCTCATCACTCAGTCTCCAAACCTGGATACCCAATTGGTGTCCCTTGAAGTTACACATCTACTCTTGGATGTCTATGCACCTGATTACTTGATCCCTTCCGTCCTGCCAGGGGTTGTTAGTTCAATGACTAAGGTCGCATTAGGCACTTCCAAAAAGAAAGGTTGGGCAAATGGAGACCTTGTCGCAGCTGCCCTCAAAATCATGCAAATCATGATTGTTAAAGCTATTTCGGATGATGTTTGCACTCAAACTGGTGCCTTAAATCAGCCGGAGAGTCTCGAAGCCTTGGCTGCTCTTGTCTCTGGCATTCAACCCGAGATTCCACAGCACCAATTACCTCCCTACTCAACTCACCGAACACCATCATGGTTGCGTGCAACTTCATCTCAACTTCACATCGCTATCAGTTCTCTCACACCTTTAATATCGCACCCTACGCCTTCTGCGCACTTGGCCCTTGTCAGGTTCTCTGCGACTGTTCTTGAGGCCACCCCATTTACACTTTCTCAATCCCAGCCGTTACTCATGCGTTTCTTGTTGTCATTCTCCAATTCTGATTTACCTGCCATTTCGGGTGAAGCTCAAGATCATCTCCATAAATTGTGTACTGCACCATCAGCAGCCCGTGATGAGATTTTACAAACCCTTATGCAGATTGCAAAGGATAATCTACTCAATTTGCCTCGTCTCTTACCCAGTATGTCTGAAACTAGGGTTCAACATGCAGCGGGCCTTGTCACAGCAATCTGTCATCTCGCCTCGACGGGGGACAATGCCTCAGGTGTCCCGTTAGTTTCTTCCGGAATCGGGAAATTGCTTGGCCAGATGGGTGGTGTTGAAAGATGGGGCTGGACCCTCATGTCAGTTCTTATACCCCTTGAACCTAAAATCATAGCACACACCTCCGTGTCCCGACTTATGCTTGAGAATGATCCTCATGCATCCGACTGGCCTGTATTCCCCCGACTGATGTTCAAAAATGTTGCATCAGCAAACACAATAGATGCACTCGAAACCATGTTCCAAGCCCTTGGTTATGCTGGCGGTGACAATGCTCTTTTTACCGTAGAATGGTTCATAAATGCTGGACTCACTGGGAGAGATAACCATGCTGTCACAGCAATGTGGTGTGCTTGCAGATTACTGGAGGGGATAGCATCAATATCTCTCAGTGAGCGGTTGGATTGTAATAAAGATAGTCGTCCTCGTAGCCAGTGGCTGGAAAGACTGGCTCGCGCACTGGCTAAGGATGCTGCTGAGATCTGGAATGATACGACTATTGGAGGCAATGATACTGGCGTCAAAGGCGGCAAGACAAAAAATCCTGATACTCATGATGACCTCGTCTCCGTTGAGCATGTCAGAGGTATTATCCCAGTTCATGAGACACTGAATATTATGCATACACAGACTCAAAAGCCACCACGGCCTCGTACACAACGACTTCTCCACAGAGCATTAACTCTTCAACTCCTTGCTATCACGGCTGGTATTCTGCAATCCCAATTTCCATCGCTATTCATCCAAACATTATATCCTGTTCTGCATTCCATAATTTCAACAGACTCCTTTTTATCATTGACTGCTCTTGCAACACTGAAGTATATAACAATGGTGACCTCATACGCATCACCAGCGAACCTGATTCTTTCTAACTTTGACTATGCACTCGATTCAGTTGCTCGTAGACTAACTCGTCGTTGGCTCGACATGAATGCAACAAAGGTACTCCTCATACTCATTCGCTTAGTAGGAAGCGATATCGTGGAGAGAGCAAGTGATGTCGTTGAAGAATGTTTCGACAGGTTGGATGAGTATCATGGCTATCCCCAGGTAGTTGAAGGGTTGGTTGAAGTACTTGGAGAAGTTATCCAGATTATTCGATCAGATTTCGAGGCACCATCTAAGCCCTCGAATCTGCCCCCATCAATGGAGCAGCAGTACGGTGTGGAAGCATTTGTGGAGTGGTACGGGAAGCCAGGCAACATCACTGCTGCTCGTGATGGTGAAGAATATGGGCCGGCACCCCGAACCGCCTGGTGCTCAAACAATAAAACAGATGGAAGTACAGTTTCTGAAGATCAAGGAGACAACACAAAAGAGAACCCATCGTCCAATCCCATTAACGCATTGACTCAACAAATTGTTTCACGGTCGATGTATTTTCTAACACACGGTTCTCCAGCCATTCGTGCCCAGATCCTGAAGCTTCTGGCCCACTCCGCTGCTGTTCTTCCTGAGCCAGCGCTTATGCCTTCCATTCATTCTGCCTGGCCATTCGTATTGAATCGCTTATCTGATAGCGAACCTTTTGTTATCAGTGCTGCTGCATCTCTCATTGAGACCTTAACAATTTATGCTGGTGATTCCATGTTCCGCCGAATATGGGACGATGTATGGCCACGTTTTGAACGTCTGCTAAATAAACTGGATGCGGTTGATTCCCAGAGTGCCCTTGCAAGGCGAGGATATGGAGCTATTGGAACGGAGTCAGCATATACTCACTCGCACCGGTTGTACCGGTCTATTATCAAGACAATGACTGCTGCTATCCAGGGCGTGCACCCACATGAATTGTCCGTATGGCATGTTTCCCTAGCTTTCCGACGCTTCCTCAATGGAGACGCCCATGAGGAGCTCCAGAAAATTGCTAGAGATTTGTATGTTGCAATTGCTTCGAGGAATGCCGATATCGTATGGCTGGCATTATTTGCGACGTCAAAGAATAAATCTCCTATAACCCAGTTCCTGTGGCAAGCCAAGTGGAACATCGAAGCAAATGTAGAGAAAATATACGATAAAATGGATCAACGGCCATCCCAACTGCCAACGGATATGTAGATCAGTTTGCCAATCCAAGTTCAGGCACAAGACTTGGATCAGGTACGGATATGTTGAATTTTTTAGTTGGATCGAATCTCCTCAGCTCTACTCCAGCTTGCTTGAACAATGAAGCTGAAGCATCATCCCTGGACCATCATAAGCAGGCAAGAAAACACAATGAATTGGAGCTTACATTTTGTAACTCAAGTTATACACTACTGTCTTGACACCAGTTTGGATGACTTTGATCGTACATTTGAGGCAAGGACAACTGTCAAGACATAAGCAAGCTGGATCACCGAAAGTTCTCACAACTAACGTGTTGCAGTATAAAACTGCGGCTGAACCAATTCTCTCTCGACCTGCCTCTAGAAGGGCATTTTCTTCTGCGTGCAAGCAGACACACTCCCATGGTACGTTGAAGGAGGAAACAGATTGGTTGCAGTGCGGACAACCCCCTTCATTGCAGTTGAGCAAGCCACGAGGAGTGCCATTGTATCTGTGCAGCAGCATTAGCACCTAGCGGGAAGAAAGGTGAAAATGTTGGTCACCCCGTAGCTATTACACGATTGTTGCGAACTAGCACTGCACCAACGCGACGCTTCATACAATTGGACCTTCGAGATGCAAGGCAAGCCAGTGTCTACGACCAATATTTCAGGCTCTGCTACATACATAGTTGTATTGGCGAACCATAAAATATGCATCCCATCCAGGTCTCAAATGACTTGCATCCAGTAGATTGAGTTCTTCCAAATAAGATTCGAGTTCGAGAATTGTTTTAAACGGATTGGTTATTTGTACGTTCACAAGATCTCTGAGATCATGTAATGGCGAGAACTGTGATAAACCTTGTCGTTCAGAAGGACGTCCAAAGACAATATGGTCGTCTTCTTGAACGAAATCCTCGAGGGATGCATGATACCTGGGTACCATTACAACAAAATCATCAATGTACTGGCATTCTAGAAGGCAAGAAAACGGACTTGTTAGAACGTTGAAAACGTTCGTAAAGCGGTGCATCAACATGTACTAAAAGAAAGAAAGGGCGCTTGATGAAAAGTTCCACATGCTCCCTGGTCTGTAGATCTGATGTCACAAAGTTCTCCTGCCAGCGCTTAGTTACAAAGTCCAGCATTTCATTGGGTGACTCAAAGTACAGTTGGGTATCTGTTCTGGTAAGGGTCGAGGCAGGTGATTGCAAGGGACTTAAAGACAAGAAAGACAGATGGTTGACAAGTGGTTGGTCATTGAGATCAAATCGAGGTGTGGTTTCTGAGATGTCATCGGGAATAGACATGGGAACAGGTCTCTGTCATTTACAGAAAGCTTGCGATATGGAAACCATCTTTCAGGAAAGAAGATGCCTACCTCCTTGCAAGCTCCTGCCTTCCAGCTCATTCGGATTGGAGTAAATCCCTTGTAGGAGACCAAATAATCTTCGACAGATGATTTGCCTGCGAACCGTGTTCCTACAATTGCAATGAACATGATAAATGACAAGCCAACACAAGGAAGAGTGCAACGAATGTGATAAGCAAAGCGGTGTGACTATGACTAAGACCATTGGCATCAAAATTAACTGCCTTTCTTCAACGCCTTCTCCTTCAGCTTCTGCTCTCTCGCCGCCTTCATGTCCCTTGGTACAGTCGTGTGCACCTGCTTTACATGTGTAGGAATCAATCCGCGACCCATACTAACTCTTGACAACCATGGTGCGGTCAAAACGGGAATTGCCTCTGCGATAGCATTCAGCATCTTCAGGTGAGGAAAATCCACCTAATACCAGATAAGCAATATGGTGAAAGAGGATGCCCGCAAAACAAACGTCTAATCCTATTACTGTCACTCTCCGTACTCCGAACACCTCCGCCAAAGTTGCCTCAGAGCCTTTAGGTAACGTCACCAGTCTGATAGAATTACTTCCTAGTGAGTTGTAGGCCGCAACTAAATGTGGTAAATGGTCAATCATAAAAGGAGGATCAACGTCAGCACGACAAGCGACAATGAAGCATAGATCAGGTTTCTTGTCCACATGTGGTTGAGATGTTGATGTTGTAATCAAGCTTGAGCTGCGGACACTCCTGACTTGTGATTCTAACCTTTTCGTAACTTGATTGAGACCTGCTACCAGATGTGTAACGACAGTGTGCGCAGGAATATCTGTCGATTTTAATTCATCTGGATGACAGAGTACTGTAGGGTGCAGTGTTAGTACACGAGATGTTCGTAGTAAGCAAATTATCAAACCAGGTACATCAGAATCATAGTCATCCCCATCAGACTCGTTATCGTCATGTATAGCCATTTGAGTGCCTGGCAATTTCGTGGTCTCTGCCTCCATGTCAATTTTTTGCTTTTGATTGGGAGACAAGCTCCTTTGGGCTTTTTTCCGTTTGCGATTCAATTGTCTGACCATATTGTGGTAGTCTGCAACGCCTCTTAAGGCGGATATGATCTCGGTCAAAACCGAGTTTTGGACACTCAGTGGCACTTTAGGCCTATGAATATGATAAAACCTAAGAAACATGTACCTAAGGACTAGCGCACCATTGGATACGGAAAGGTGTGTCCAAAGCACCTCTGTAAGCCACCTTTCTATCCTTGAAAGTTGGAGTAGCCCTATTGGAAAGATTTGTAACGACTTTTGCGTCTCGTTCCGACATTTGAGATTTCTGGGCAGTGTCAAGTCTCAACTCGAAGGAGTTAACCACATCATAGAAGGATGAGGGGGCAAGTGTTTTCAGTTGTTTGCATTCAAGTAGTGGCTGACACGCCAGACTCGGACGCACTGCCAGTGGCACCGTCCAGCCCAGCAATCTTTAGAACCGATATCATGTCCATCAGTAATAATCAACGACTTGGGACCATCCGTTCTGCAACAGCAATGAGAGGTCTTCTCGAAGCAGAGATAGGTGACTCCATGGTTCAATTTATCCTTGGTAATGAAGGATCCCACTTCGTGACTGGTTCCCGGATAATGACGGAGGTTATCACTTCTGGAGGTAACTTGAAGTTCAAGTGTCAAAAACCAGTACGACCACTTTCTCGTCATGGGACTCTTGTGACTGAGGGCGGCTCTTTGTCGAGAACTGCTGCTGAACTACAACGACTTCTGGGTAATTCTCATTCCAGATTACAACCGGGAAGTGCTTTATTGCCACCCTTAGGGAATCCCCTCACTGTCGATGTTAAGCTTGAGCAGGCCAAACTCCGCACGCGAATGAATGTTGACATTCATCTGGAAACCAATGTTTTTGTGCAAGGCGACGACGTTCACGGGCAGGTAATCGTTCACGTACAGAAACCATCCAAAAAGGATACTCCCGTCCTAGTATCGAATGGAAAGTTCAGGATACTTGGTTTTGAATGTATGACTGGGAGCAATGTTTATTACACTTTCTATCACTGCTCGACTCTTATCGATGGATCGCCGTTATTCTCATCTGAACAAGATAAGGATGGTTTCGCACAAGCGAGTGAAGGCCTCTTTAAACTGCCGTTCATCATGAATCTTCCTGTGTCAGACGATAATGGAGTTCCAAGGGGTGCAATTCCTGATTTGTTGGGCGCAACTGTTCGCTATGCAGCCATCGTGTAAGTAGGCAGAAGGAGTGTATTGGCCGAACCTCATTGTCTTTATCAGTTCATTTAAATTGAAGGATGCTGTGTCGGGGAAGTATTCTGTTGCCCACTTCTACAGAACATGTGAGGTATGGCCTCGATTAAACCTACAAGCGGTCCTTGCGCCGGCTCCCCGATTGCTTCGCGCTAACATATCTAAATCACTTGCCATGGGCGGTTCTGGCAAACTCGAATTCACAGCAAGCTTGCGTCGTCTATCCTGGATTTCTGGACAGCGGTGCTTCGTTCATTTGAGCATTCAAAACGCGACCAAAAGGCGTATAACCTGTTTAACACTGACTCTCCTTAGAAGCACAGTTGTTTTTCGACCACATCTTGACTTGGATGTTTCCCATCCAAGAAACTCATATGGCATCTTTAGCAGGGATCCTGATGCTTGTCAGACAACTACGACTGTCAAGACTGTGGTAGAATCAAAATTAGAAGCTGGTGACCAGGCGGCAAGGGGTCACGCAAGCTCAAAAGGGTGGTGGATTGGTATTGGCCCAGGAGAACACATGAACGTTACACATTCTATACTCATTCCGGTAATGTCCTTTTTGATGCTTGCAAATTAATCCTCAGATGATAATACTCACTCAGCCAGATGAGGTATCCATTACTCGAGGAGGGTTGCTCGAAGTAGGGTATTCTCTTCAAGTCACCTTGTCTGCAGGGACTCTACTGCCTGCGTCAGCACAAGTCGCCCTACCGATTCGTCTCATCAGTTTTCTTTCGTTAGATCCACAGGTTGCTGCCTTTGATCCTGCAGTTGCCTTCGAAAAGACCGTTGAAAGCACCACAAATAAGGGTCGGATTGCGAACACCCAAGACAATTCTAGAGCCCCATATTTCGAGCCAAGAGAAAACACTGAATATCCTATGGTGCCGGGCGAATATGAAAACGGTTGGTCAAATGATATAAAATGCTCTAGCATGCAGATGCATGATTCCAAAGGGAAAAATGATAATGATTTAAGTGATCCTTGGTTACTCAAATCCTTGACACGATCCGATGAGGAGAACAGAAGTAGACCCTCAGTGAAGTTCAGTGAAGGTCATGGCGAAAGGCTTCCGGTGTTGAATAATAAATCATTTACGGCCAGTATCAAAATGGCAGGTAATAAGTTACTTCCGGAAATACCTGGCAAGAATACTGCTGAAACTGCGAATGACATTGAATATACTCCTGTATTGGATAGTTCTTGTACAAACATGCCCAAGATAAACCCTCAAGAGGGCGAAGAGCCCATGGTCTCATCGTTCGCCCTTCGAGTTGAGAATAAGCTCCATGTAGCCCGCTTGAATAAGGTAATAACTTCGCCTCCAACAAGGCCAGCGAATGTCCACTCACTAACGCAGACACCCAATAAGAAGGCACCCCTCCCCCGCAGCCGTGACCCGACGATGTTGATTGGGGAAACAGCTTCCAATGGTGTATCTCCCGGAACGACCCCTGGTAGATCGGACACAGCAGTTCGAGGAAAGAGCTGTAAAGGGGAAGATAAATACAAGTAGCGAATGCTCCTCAGCTACAGTATCGGGCAATAGGCATGAAAATAAACTTTATATGATGTATGGGGTACAAGAAATAAACAAGTTATACGCAGTACATATGAATGAGCTGAAAACTAAACTTGATGAAAAAATACGATTTTATCCCCCAAGTGCCGCGAGTGCTGCACGCAACTCTTTTCTTGCCTGCTCTGCATCTTCATAATCCAACGCACTGATAGCAAAACGACAATGCCTCTGTACTTTTGTTATCAGAGATGGTGTGAGGACAGCTCCCGGAGTCAAAGGCGATGGCTGTTCAGGTACAGGTGAATGTACACTGAAACTTGGTTCAATATGAATAGTCGAGGGTACAGAAGGTGGCGGGGGAGGTTCTAGATACGGTGGAGAGGGTATGAATGGCAAAGGAGGTGGGGGAAATTTCAGATACGGGTGGTCAGGAGATAATCCACCCTCTATGGGCTCCAGTGGCACCTGAGTCAGTCGTTCAGGAGGCTCAAAGGGGTCCCCGTACTCAATATCCGATGCACCTGCTGCATTAGTAGTAGAAGGATTTTCATCTGTTTGTATGAAATAATCTGGTGACGGGCTGATGTGCGATTCTCTTGGCGGCGTCATACTAGCTGGGGTGAGATTTCCCTCCAACTCTTCACTAACCCAGGCTTTTTTCATTGGTGGTTGGAGATGAGGTTGTCCATCTCCTGAGGCTGGTAATGGGCCTGCGGTTTCATCCGCTTTGACCAGTGTATCATGTGAGTGGTGATGGGGACTTGGCACAAGGCCAGGTGCAGCAGGAGAAGTGGACAGTGGCTCATCTGGAGTGGTGATGGAGCCAGGGGTAGGCTGTCTCCCTTCCCGAAGAGCTTTCGATATATCAGCAGCCTTCCACTTCGCATATCGTATCTTCTCTTCATTCTTTTCCACATCAATCAATATATTCCAAAACACACGAGCAACAATACTTACAGCATCAGAGACCTCTGATCTGGGAAATGTTCTAAGGATTTCAAGGAAGTTGGCAGCAGCCAAGAATTTCATCGCTGTCGCTCTGGTGATCTGTTTACTAGGGTTCAGAAGAGTGTGTTAGCACGTACTTGGTTGCGTTTCCCTTTCTGTCATCGTTGTCTGCAAAAGCAAAGACACGGAGAGCAAAGTTCTCGACATATGCGCAGCTGGCAGACTCATTAGTGATTGCATCGTTGGGGCCGATATCGGCTTTCATCTTTTCCAATAGGTCGAGGAGAGAGAAGAGAAACTGTCGAGAGTGCACATCTTTCACTTTTTGAGAGATTCCCAGCTGGGCGGCATAGTATGCGGCTGTTGCTGGAGATGAGGGCGGAAAAGGAGTGGAAGAATGGTGGGCGTACACCAGTAAGCAATGATTGGATCCTGATTGAGAAGCTCATCTGCACGCTGAATGTAGGGAGCTATGGATTTGAGTTCTGGAGAGATGGGAGGAAGAGCGAGCTTGTGGGCGGACATGACTGCGACACACTAAGACCACTGTAAATCCTATTCTTACTTTCTAAGACAATTCATTCTTTTCTACTTTACTGGCTCTTCAACCTCTTCCGATTTGAAAAGCATACCATCCCCTTTGTTCCCTTTGACCTGCCGTTCTTGCTTTCGAGATATAGAGCCAGGCAGGATCCCACCAGTCGTAATACCACGATTAGGCAGCGTCCAGATTCCAGCCTTTGAGATTGCCGGCATCGGCGGTGAAGGGCTCGTGAAGGGCGATGTAATATAACTGGGCATCGAAGATCCAGGCGTTCTATGGATATTTGGAGGTGTAGCATCATGGGGGGACGTCACACCAAGCGAGTTGGCCCTTGAGGAAGGCAGCTTGATTTCTGGAGCCTGGAGTGCATGGAACTCGGTTAATGCACTTGACAGTTCCTCTAGCTGAAAATGTATGAGAGAGGGAGAGAAGAGTGTCAATGTAACAACATACCTTGCTCATTATTCCATCAATTGACTCCTTGCGACCTTCAAATTGGTCTGCGAGCTTTGCAAATTCCTCCTCCCTTGCACGATTCCTTTCCGTCTCTTCATCGTCCATTTCTACATTTTCTTCATGAACGTCATCATCTTCTGTATTTCCTGGGTCAGCGCCACCCAAGACAGTGGGTCTTGTTTGAATATCTCCAGGTTTAATCCCTCGTCTCCTGTCTCTCCCATCTCCCATCTTCCCTTTCCCCTTACCAATCCCGATACCCTCCATCTCCATATGCATCCGCGCTATATCGCTTTGGAGGTCTAGCACACGGGACAAATGGACCCACAACTCTTCATTTCTTGGCATCTCACGGGAACCAAATGTGCTTGGCTCCGTAGAGGGGGGACGATTTGGAGACGAAGAATCAGGAGAAAGCGACGAAGTAGATGGCATAATGACGCCAATAGTGGTACCGTCATATGGATCAACTAGATATTCGCGCTGGGGCATATCATGGGATTGTTCTGCGAGATATGAGGGTGATAAATGTCCCACTGGACGGGGGGAGTGTTGTCTGGAGCGCATGTGTGTATTGGTGGTAGAGCTTAGGTTTACGGATGATGCAGTAGCTGTATCTACTTGAAGGTGGATACGTGATGCATTCTCATGCGGATCCACATCAGACTTTGGTGAAAATGAGTGGTGTTCACCTCTTCGGGACTGGCCATGCAAAGCTGCTAGGGTGGTATCGTGAGGAGTATCAAAATAGTTGAGAGGTGGATGTATGTCGGACTGAGATTGATCTATGGTGGGTGGTAATGGCGACAGGGAAGTACTGGCGGGCATAACTGGGAGAGCTCTGCGCTGGTGACCGTCCTTAACATGGTGCTTTCCTATGTGACTTGGGACGTGACTACTGTAATTCCCCTGTGACGTCACCAATCACGCTACACCTACAGACACCCATTTGGTACACCTTGCCCTCCTGCGTTCACCTTCAGTCTAAGCAAGCTCTCACTGCAAAGCAGCCCCCTCACGAATGCTTCTGCAACTACTAGCGCACCATCTGAATTTGTGTGCAGGTGATCGTTGGGATAGAATGTCGTCGTCGTTGTCTGTCCAAGTTGGTTATATGCCTGCGCTGTGTATCCGAAATGGTTAATGTAAGTAATGTTCCTTCGTAATCCAATACTCTCCGCATATGTGACGAAACGCCCCCCAGGTGCGATGCTGCCATTAGACCATATGTTATCCGGGGTCAAAGAGGATATGATTGGCACAGCTCCCTTCTGCAGCAACGAGTCCACTGCATTCTCTATGTAGAAGGCAAAACTATGTATCAGTATCTGGGTTCCGCTATGCAAAAGACTTCAGGCACATGTACCACGAGCTGTTTCATCAATACTACTCACTTTGCCGTTGTCACGATGCTTGTGATGTTGTACCCATCACCTACAGCATCCTGCTTGCCATTATCAATGGCGCCAGAGGTTGCATCATTATGTCCGAACTCAATGATGACAAAGTCGCCCCTTCGAACACTGCTCACAAGGTTTGTGAACCGTCCTTCATCACTAAATGAACGGGCGCTCTCGCCACCGATAGCATCGTTTACTACTGGAATGGTCAAGAATTGCGGTAAAAAGACGCCCCAACCTATACAAAAGAAGGATTGTAATTCATCACAAGTCGGTCCATGATCAGCTCTGTCAACTTCACCTTGTGTTCCTGACCCACCTCCACCCAGGGCCATGGTAGAGTCGCCTGCAAGATAGACTGTCTGGCCAAGTGCGCACCATGCAAGAATCATGCACGATAAAAAGCACAATGCTCGGAAGATCATCATATCGATGTATACCCTTTCTGTCGTACACTTCAGTCTTTTATTCCCCATTGACATGGATTCAGCGGGCCGGCATGTGAATGCATTTATTCTCAGCTGCTCTCTGTTTGCAGAAGCAGAGAAGCCGACTCAACAAGAAGGTATATGACACCGTATCACGCGACATTTGATACGTTGAATGGCTAAGTAACTGGTATGTAGGTTGGTAGATACGCTGGCCATTAATAAGAAGAAAATAAAAAAAGACTAGTTTAATCGGGTCCGTCATATCGGTTACCATATTAAGTAGGCTGCTCGTATACTTTACTTCCTGATTGCCAACTACTCTTCACTCCTTTCAACATGTGGGAGCGTACTCTCCAAGATCTTATTCGAGGCTTGCGTGCTAATAAGAAGGACGAAGCGAAGTTCATAGCCCAGGCCGTTGACGAGATTAGGACCGAAATAAGAAGTGACGACATGGAATTAAAAGCAGGAGCAGTGATGAAGCTCACCTACGTACGTTCTTCGCCCAGATAATTGTAGAAGTTTCTTATTACTTGAGATAGCTCGATATGCTTGGCTACGACATGAGCTGGGCTTCATTTCACGTCGTAGAAGTCATGTCTTCCCCCAAACATCACCTCAAGAGTGTTGGCTACCTGGGTGCAGTGCAGTCATTCCAACAGGACACGGACGTTCTCATGTTGACAACCAATCTACTCAAGAAGGTAGGATACCGCTCTATGATTTTGGGCCTTGCGCTTCATCACCGCTTCAGGACTTGAGCTCTACTCCTGCAGATATCGCCGTAACATTAAATGGTCTTTCTGCCATTGTCACCCCGGACCTTGCTCGTGATTTGTCTCCAGAATTGACTGCAATGCTCAACCACTCCCGGCCACATATTCGAAAGCGGGCCGTTCTTGCAATATATCGTATCTGTGAGAAATATCCCGATGCCATCAAGAATGCGCGTTCCCGTATTGAGGATAAGCTTGATGATGCAGACTCAGGTTCGATATGATAGTTTGCTCCTATGATATTACCTTACAATACCAATCAGGTGTCGTGGCTGCCACAGTGAACATGCTATGTGAGCTTGTCAGACGGAATCCTCAAGACTATCTTACCTTGGCGCCTCGGCTTTTTCACCACCTTACCACCTCATCGAATAACTGGATGCTCATTAAAATTGTAAAGATTGTGAGTTCAAGTTCGGTCGAGGACGAGCTATTCACTATTGCTTCTGCTAAGTCTCACCATTGCTCAGTTTGGCTCGTTGTCTCCATATGAACCGCGATTAGTTAAGAAGCTGCAACCACCCATCACTGAACTCATATCAACAACCCCCGCAATATCTCTACTCTATGAATGTGTCCATACATGCATCGTCGGAGGAATGTTACAGGGTGCTAATGGAAATTCACTTGCTAGGCTCTGTGTATCAAAATTAGCCAATTTCATACAAGACCCCGACCAAAATCGTAGGTAATGGTTCGAGGTAGTTGGGGAAGACTACTGACATAGAGATAGTAAAGTACATTGCCCTACTGGCTATGGCTAAGATTGTCCCTTCACATCCCCATCTTGTTGCTGAATATCAAGAGACTATCCTCGCAAGTGTGAATGATCAAGACATAAGCATACGAATGCGTGCATTGGACCTGATCTCAGCAATGGTTCGCAAATGCATTCCGTAGAATGGCATCTATACTTATCCGTAATCTAGCTCAACAGAAATAACCTTCAATCTATCGTCCAGCAGCTCTTGGTCCATCTTCTTCCTGATAACACTCCCAAACTTTCAGCTGCTCAAAGCTTGGCGCAACGTATCGGTGCTGCAGTAGAAGGCGGAATATCATTTCCCGGCCATTCTCAAGCGTATCGCCTCGTACTCTCACAACGGATACTTAGTATCTGCTCCCAGGATATGTACGACAATGTGACAAACTTCGAATGGTATCTGTCGGTGCTTGTCGATTTGGCGCATGTTGCCAATGTAAACATTGGTGCAGAAATTCGGGATCAGCTCGTTGATATTGTTGGTCGAGTTCGGGCAGCTAGGCCTTATGCCGTTCAAGTCATGTACACATTAATAACTGATGACAAGTTGCTCTTGAACGCTGGCGAGGACGGTAGCTGTTCCGAAATTCTGTGGGCGGCGGCATGGATATGTGGGGAATACTGCAAGTAAGCGGGTTTGTGAATGTATCTTAGCTTGCTATCAACCTTATTTCATAGTGAACTTGCCGAACCACAGAAACTCATACCCTATCTTTTAAGGCCCGAGATTTCCAATCTGGCTCCTGATATCCTTGCCGTCTATATCCAGGCTGCCATGAAAACCTTTGGTTTCTGGGCAGCAGAGTTGGCCCAAAAATGGGACGATGAGTATTTGTCTGAAGTCAAGACAGTTGTAGAGAGCTTCATATCTCATATCCACGAGTTCACTTCCAGTCCTCACATTGTGGTTCAAGAACGTGTGGGTAACTTATTGTTCCCCGCTTCTAGACAGAACTCATTGATAACATTAGGCGGCTCAAATACAACAATTATTCAAATTCATTGAGGCAGACCTCAATGCATACAGACCTCGTAACTCTGTTAATGGTTCTCCTGAAGGTCTTTCCGAGATGTTCGAAACCGCCACGTTATCAGAACCATATTACCCAAAGAGTTTGTATCTAATACAACCACTGTTTTCAGCGTATCAATTAAACCCTGTGGCTCGGGCTGCCCAAATAAGTGTGCCCGTGCCTGAAGGTCTTGATCTGGATGCGTGGATCGTCCCACCACCGAGTGACCCGGTAGATGAGCCAGTAGAACGGATGGAACGAAAAAAGAAAGGGAAGAAAGGTAAAGGGAAGCAAACCAGTGTCCACAAAACTGGAAAACAGGCGCGTCCGAATGATTATGAGGTTTTAACACCAGTAGAGCCAGAAGTAGAGACTTCGGAAGATCGTGTTGAACGAGAGAGAGTATATATCTCTTCCCTTTTCCTGGCATTTTTGGGCATCGGCTGACAGGAATTCCAGCGTAAGGCGGAGAGATTGGCTCAGTTGCGGGATGACCCATATTACATTATTGACGACCCTCCATCGAAACCTCCTGCGGATGAGATGGATTCCATACCAGTGGTTGTGCTGGAAGGAATGCCTTCGTTGCTGCCTTGTACGTGGAGCCCTCTGGCTTGTAAGCGCTGGATCTGACCTCTTTACAGCCATCGGAAGTAGCGTGTTAAGGTCAACGGCGCCTCTCTCTTCCTCACAGGCCTTCATAGTTGATAAAGAAGGTGAAATGCCTGAAAGAATGCTGTCGGAACTAGCATCTGCACCACGTTCCCAATCAGAACCCATAGAACCCATAGCAGCGTTACAAACAAGTAATACTCTGCTAGAACCTCGGACAATTACACCAGATCCAATCAGGGTGACACGGGCGAAGAAGAAATCGACTGGTAAAAAAAGGAAACCTACAATTCCAGAACCATGACATATCCACCAATGTAGCTGGATAAACAGTACATACTCATTTTTTCCGTTCTGGGTGATAGCATGGTAGTTATTGAGTTATGTAGGACTCGATTGCAATTAAGGCTCGAGGACTAATGACAGGATTCGTCCATATGCAAAAGGTATTATAGTAGACTGAATAAGAGATACAATGGAAAAAGAATAAGGAGCTTCAACCAATCATTATCGATCGTCGTCCACACGCTCCACGGAGTCGACTATTTCATTCACTAACTCTGCTGTCACTCCTGGGATAACTCTTTCAGCATCTGTGAAAGCGCGTTGAAGAGTGCTGAGGGCTACGCGAGCTTCTTGAGATGACACCCTAGGGAATAGCTGCAAAAAAAAGATCATGATAAGGTTTGAGCTTGAACAGGCTTAGGTCTACTCACTGAAGCAATGGCTGGTAGCACAACTGAGTCAAGGAGTGTAGTGTCTGGTAACTCATCATCATCTAAATGAGCGTCTTCCAGTTGGTGGTTCAGCTCATCCACTTTAGCAGGGTATCCATCTTCGAAGGCTTGATCATATTCATCATACTCATCAGGAGCTTCATGGCGGGTACTACCTGCTTGACTAGAGTACTCGAGACCCTTGGGAGGTATATGCCTGACTGTATCTTGCGCGAATCTGTTAGGTGTTGCTGGGGCAGGTGGCAAGGGAGGGAGGTCGCCTTTGTTGGCTATAGAGGAGGCAAACCGGGAGGTTGAATCTGATGACCCAGAGCCTTGTTTAGTCGACGATGGTGGAGTATTCGCCCAATCAATATCATCATTCTCCCAGGTTAGTGGGGGTCCATTCGTCGGTTTGTACGGTGCGGTACGGCCTATTGTTGCCGGACGGTTCGCATGACGAACGGTACCAAAGTCCCAAAGTTCTTCCGAATCGCCATTAACAGCTCTACAAAGTAGTTAGTGAAGTTTGTTTTATCCTGAACGAATAACGATCTAGCTCACAAATCTGGGACAGCATCATGTTCCTCCTCCTCGTGCTTCCCTCCCCCTTCGGCTTTCCACCTCTCATGTCTATCTATGAGCTCTGTTAGATAGCTTGTTTTCTTTGCCATACGAACAAATTTATGCTTCAACAGCTCACGAGCCGAAGGGCGCTAACGTGTATCAGCTTCACGATACAGGCTACCACATACAAACCACGCACGTCACGCGGATCTCTTTGCAGGCAGTATGACACGAACTCTCGAAACGTCTTGGAGAAATTGCCTTCTAATGTCGGAGGGGGATTTTTGGGAATAAGAAACAAGACCTAATATCTTGTCTGATCAATTATAATGATAACAACAATGAGGTATACGAAGATAAGACTGACCTTCATTGGGTGTAGATCAGCATATGGTGGTTCTCCTTTGGCGAGCTCAATTGCAGTGATACCCAAGCTCCAGATGTCCGCCTTGTGGTCGTAACCACTTTGTTTGATGACTTCTGGTGACATCCAGTATGGCGTTCCAACGAATGTGTTTTTCTTTGCAGATAAGGTACCAGAGAGCTGGCCCGATACACCAAAGTCAGCGAGCTTCACTTCACCACCAGCTGATAATAATATATTAGCAGCTGTGAAAGGATTCGTAAGATTTCCGTGTGCCAAAAAGCAAATTAACCTTTGATATCCCGATGAAGTTTTCCTTCGGAATGAAGGTATTCGAGTCCTCGAAGCAGTTCGCGAATGATGATAGCAATGTATTCTTCACGAAACACACCAGGTTTCATCTACAAGATATGGCGTCGGAGTAAGGGCAAACAGTGAGTCGGCGACGAACAATGCGCGTATACCAGATCAGAACAAGAACCACCAGAACAATACCTGGGACATGTTAGCCAACATTATATATGTGATGGTTTTGATAACATACTCCATCACAATCCATAGATGAGATCCCTTCAAGTAGGAACCATGGTATCTAGTATATGCAATAATAAGAGAACCCAACCTTCGATAGATGTGACCTACTTGGTGACGTGGGGGGAATCAAGTTGTGACAGAATTTGGATCTCCTGCTGGATGTCTTCAATCTCATCCTCTGCACTCTCTAGATCAATGATCTTTATGGCTACTGTCTTCTGTGTACGTTTATCGTAACTGGTGAATGTCAATCGATGCAATTATAGAGCAACATTCAATAGTATACCCTTTGTACACCTCCCCGAAAGAACCTTTGCCTACACATGGCGTTCGGCGGTATCGCGTGTTTAAATACAAAAGAATACATACCAATTCTGTCCTGCTTCACATAGAACTCCTCTGGATCTTGATGAGTAGAGGACTGCGACATGAAAGCAAATGATGCAAGTGAGAGAGATGGATGCAATGCAGAATAGATATGAAATTCACCATGTGTGTGGTATGATGATTGAGATATGAATGGTATAAAGAAGAGAGATATGAGAGTATCTGAGGTAAGGAGAAGAAGCGACAGAGGATGAGGCGGACGGAGGAACCCAATTATGAGGTGATCGCCACCCTCATTTGGCTTGTGACTGTGACCCGTAGCGTCACTGTGGTATTATTATCTTTTTTCTACTTGTAATGGCTACAATACATCTCTCCCCGTCCTGATAAAACAATAATACATTCATGGTAATCTTCGGTGCTCCTGTATACGTCTTTTAAGTCAATTCTATTTACCAACAGTATCTGATTCCTTACTGGTATATGTGTTGCTTCATGGTCAACATGCACAAACGCTCGTTCAACATTTGGCAGCACCTCTATCTTGTCCTGCAATTGTTGACTGATATCGTGGGCCTTCCAAAGTGGGGTATTCGCACCCATGACAACATCTATCTCCACAAAATAGTCCTAAGCTCATGTTAGTCCTCACTTCATTCACAAAGGATCATCCCGTACTGGGCCACTCTATAAGGCAGAGCGTCAGTACAGCATCACAACCAGAGTACGAGTCACTATACATGATAAGCTCTAACCGTGTCAACCCTTTCTATTTCATCATTAAACGTCGCAGCTTTGTAGATAAGCAGCTGCAAGAATTCATGAGGAGCTGACTTCCCAGCGAGTAACTCAAATTGCCCGTAAATGGTCCTTGTCCACGATATTGTTACTCCAAGTGCAATCTGATTGTTAATGAGTTGTGTGTCAAGGCCCAGGAAATAAACTCTGACTATAATGGCCCCCATTGGGTCTAGATCTGAAGGTCCATTAGTCCATTGTTAACATAGAGTAGCTAATATACGAACACCAGCGGAGTTTACTGCCACCAGTTGACATTAGGATGCCTGTGGTAGTGTTAGCGTGGACTTCATACCGTCGAAGCTCACAATGACCCAGTAACATACCAAATCCATTTATCCACAGATCGTTTCTGTGGTCCTCCCAGAGAACTTGCACTTGACTAGACTTATGTCTAAGTGAAAATGTGAAAATGAAAAGAATAAGTTTAACCCCTGAGTGATAGTCAGTACTCAACTAGACACCTTCCAAGGAAACGGGAACTAACCAAGAGCAGCAGAAACAGCTATTATCGAAGGCAAGTGAAAGCTTTGAAGGTCGTCATTCTGCTTTGCAATAAGCGCCCGGATTGACTCAACGATAACGACAAGATTAACGGCTCCCATTCTATCGGTATTCCTCTCAATGCCTAAATCGCCATAGATGCGGGCATTACTTACAAGAAACCTTGTACTCAAATAAGCCATGTCCAACTGATGTTCTCATAGGACACACCGTATACTATGTTCCCAATTGTTTCCAGCCGAGCACCCCCCACTGGCCACTTATTAACATCAAGCTTTTGTGCTTTTCTGTGTAACCAGAATAGTAGAACGTTGCTTCCAATGTCAAACACGGAATCGATGCCGGTTGATAATAATGAAAGAGATAGCGATGAAATTGCAGCATACACTTGAGAAATGATGAGAGAAATTTGATGATAAAAACGACAACGAACTCTCACTTTGAATAATACATAGAACAAAGTTCATTATTAAGCTTGCCCATACAGCAATCTTCACCTAGTGAAATAAATGGTGCACAAGTGGAGTTTGGAATGGGAGAACTAGACCTACCGGTAATCTTGCGGCTTCCTCGTCCAGTCTAGCTTCTTCTGTGTGTTCTTCCATGGGT
This sequence comes from Amanita thiersii Skay4041, assembly GCA_002554575.1. Lineage (NCBI taxonomy): Eukaryota > Fungi > Basidiomycota > Agaricomycetes > Agaricales > Amanitaceae > Amanita > Amanita thiersii. The sequence continues at coordinate 49,717 of KZ302022.1, read as the reverse complement.
TTGAGGACATAATTGATGAGCTGAAGCGTGTCAAGCGGAGAGAAAGTTTGACGGAAGCAAAAACATACATCATTCTGGCGACTCTGATAATCAGCAATGTGTTTACTCTTCTTCCGCCTTCTCAGTTCAACAAGTCGCTCTTGAGGTACGACACCCTCCCGTAACTGGAATGGATCGCGAGGAAGTACGCTGGAAGATGCAGACGTCCCTTCAATATCCACATGCGTCGAAAATTTAGGTAGTTGATCAGGTACCACTGTATCGGTGAACTGCCTTGATCATCGGCAAATGTAACATACAGACTACACAACTTTGTGGAGCCGCACCTGGATTCCTTCTGGGATCTTGGCCTCCAGAGCCGCCAGTTTCTGGATGTTTGACATGGTACTTGAGGCCCGGTCAAAGTACAGGCTTAGGGTGGAGAGAGGAAAGATTGCCTGCAGGAGGAGTGGAAAAAACCCGAATAGTGGTTCAGGACCACAGATCTAATCAACTCTATCTTCTATTACCGCTCGTCTGGTTTTCCAAACCCTTGGTCGCGGGAGTATTCTTTCTTTCCTAAGCTTCTCGCACCAGTGAAAGAGAACACAGATAATAGTCGTAGGGCGTCAAAGTCACGCCAGGCCACGTATCAGAAAGATGGTGAAGCGAAGTGCGGCACTTTTATTTTGTACCTATATCTTTTTTTCTCGTGGGTAATTTGTGCTCCGTTTCAACCTTATTGCGAGCTAGCATGGACACTAGAGATCAAATGTCCGTTAGAACAACAGTAATAAGCTGGCTTCTTCTTATACCATTGCAAACGCATAAGAAAATTGTGTACTGCTAAGCCTAATAGGAGCCGTATAGTGGTATCAAGAAACACTATTGAGTGTCAAGGTAATAGAAAACGAAGATCTGGTACCGGCGAATTCTTGGTTCCGAAGGATTGGTAACACGTTCTCTCAACCTGAGCCCACATGATGGCAGTGCTCCCGCTCCCGATTAACTGATCATTCCCACGCTCCCATCTTGTGAACTGACTTGCCTTAGTTGGAACGCAGCAAACGCCGTTTTCTGTTCACATGAGCGCGGTCACTTGTGCAAGTGCCCATGTCCTCCATTAAGTGTAATAGCAACATCAGATCATTACAGCTCACAAGGTTGCTAACATCAATCACACACACACGCAGTGTCATGTATACAGTTGCCCTATTGAATGCAATGGTACAATATATCTGCTGGTTTTATAATTGTTTATGTCCGAAATAAATCGACTTCATCGGCGGCCTATACCCATGCCCCGTCCCCTACCTCGTAATGCGCGCTGTGCGGTACCCGCGGGTGCTTTGGGTCCAGGGTTCGGCTATGAGAAGGATATTCAGCTACTAAGCAGACACACGACATTATCAAGCGCTCACCCCTTCACTTTGAGGATTCCGTACTGTTTCGTCGACGCCGAGAATCAGGCATGCTGCTTCTACGGCGCTGCTGATTGCATTGACTTTCACTAAGCTAGGCTCCCAGACGAACGCTTCCATATTATCGCGAATGCCCGAAGGACCATCAACATCAACCCCAAACCATCTTTCCCCATGTGCGTGTTTCATCCTCAGTTTGTTCAAAATATCGGTCGTGTCTAGACCAGCATTGTCGCAGATTTGTCGAGGAATGATCTCAAGTGCTTTGGCAAATGCTGATATAATCAGCTGTAATTTTCCAGGGATTGTTAGGGCATGGTTACGAATATGCGCTGATAGCTCCATCTGATCGAATCTCAAAAACAAAGCATTGACGCATGTATACTTGAAGAAAGCTTACCTCAATGGCGCCACCTCCAGCTACTACGTCCCCATTCTTGACTGCTCTTTTGACAACCATAATGGCGTCATGCAAACTCCTTTCTACCTCCTCAATGAACTGCTCCGCTCCGCCGCGTAGAATAAGCGTGCATGTTTTGGCTTTGGGGCATCCTTCAAAGATATTGTACCGTTCGCCCCCAATTTGCCTCTCTTCAAATAAACCACAGGTGCCCAAATGTTCAGGTAAGATATCAGAGCATGTTGACTGGATGGACCCTCCAACAGCTTGTACTACACGACGCAAATCACCAGCTGCTACGCGGCCAGCACAGAATATATCCCGGTCTGCGAACCATTGCGTTGCCAGGTCACCAATTGGAAGCTTACTGAGCACGACCCGAGCGCCTGTTTTCTCAATAGCTTCCAGTTTGCGATAGATAATTTCCCATTCGGCATCGACAATAGCTTGATACTCCGACACAGCATCTACACGAACCTCCGCGTTATCCTTCTCGGCTTTGAGTTCTAATTCAACGTTGAGACATAGAATCAAAGGGTCATGGAAGAGTTTTGGTTGTTGCTCAGCGCCAGCATACGTGAAAGTTTTTTTGAAGGCAACTCCCTTGACAAGCATCGAGTCTTGCATACCCCCACCGGCAATTTTCTTGACACCAATAAGAGATTCATCAAGATCTTCTTGATCAAGACATAGAACGGCATCAACAACCATATCTGCGAAGAACGGCTTTTCCGAATGAATAAGTTTTGATGACATTGACGTCGAAGCACACTTCAAAAGTAGTGATCGGAATCGACTAAAACGATTTTTTCAGTGCGTAGATTAGATAAAATCAAGTGAGGCATACTCTGGATCGGATTTGTCTACGGAAACCTGTAACTCTTTTATGCAATCGATAGCCTTGAAATTGAATGATTAAAACCCTCTAATGATTGATAACAGTGAAACATACTAGTTGTGATGCTTTACGGAATCCTTTCATGACAATATGGGGGCTTACACCCTCTTCAATCAGTCCACGGACCTCCTTCAATAACTGTGCTGCCAGTAAAACCACACTTGTAGTTCCATCTCCCACTTCCGCATCCTGAGCTCTTGCGATATCTACAAGTGTCCTCGCCGCCGGATGAACAATGTCGAGCAGCTTCAAGATTGTGGCGCCATCGTTGGTTATTTGGGCTTCTCCGCGTTCATTCACAATCAACTTGTCCATTCCACGCGGCCCTAGAGTACTTGCCAGCGTTTCAGCAATGGCAAGGCATGCTGATATATTTGAGAGTAGTTGAGGTTTGCCCTGAGAAGTATCAGTGCCCTCTTTTAGGAGAACAATGGTCGGTTGCTATTGGCGTCATCAAGAAATGAGAGGATATGATACGAAGGAGACCTTACGATAGGTAGGCGGCGCTGCATGTCCAATCTCTCGAGAAGATGTCTGATAGCAGGAGGTCGTTGTTTGTCTTTATTTACACAGCGCGTCGCGTCGCCAAATTACGGTCAAAAGTGGCGCGTCTCAGCTCTGCTTTGATATGTACCAACGCGACTCCCCTTGCAGTTCTCCTAGTGAGCAGTTTTTCGCTGTCTCTGAGGATGAAATACCCGAGGCTGCACCCTCCGAGGTATCTGCAGACTCCATACCTACACCATACGACAACCTCTTCATTCCAGATAGTGACGATGAGGATACACGCAATCTAGGAGAGGAAGTTCCCATTCTGAAAAGGAAGCGAGATTCTTCTCCCATGGGTGATGGTATTGACTCTGGAGCACACTCTCCAGGTCCTCAATCATCCCCTCCTCGACGTCAATCACCTCTGCCGATGATCCTTGATATTCCTGAGCTTCAGTCAATGAAAAAGCGTCGTCTGGAACAAGGTATTACCGCCTATGTAGGAGAATTTATTATACCCAACGCATGGAGCAATGTTTCTGGCTGTGGTTACGTCAAGAGAAACGATCCGGTATATTTGCAGAGATATACTCCAGGGGAACAAAAGGCTAGCTTAAACGCCAGCAACATAAAAAAGGGCAAGGATGGAAAGAAGCAAATGTCCATAACTACAATGCTCAAGGGGAAAACACCAAAAGTCGTGAAAGGCAAAAAGATGGATAATATTGTCAGGTTGAAGAACGACCAGGGTACAGGTAAGAATATTCTTTACAGAGGTAGTTTGTGCATAATGCTATTCTTTACATTGTAGAATTTGGTAGATTGCCTATGGACATTTCTGCTTGGATAGCGAGGTTGCTCGATTTTGGTAGGTTCGCTCTATGTTGGTTCGGTTTATACTTCTAAACATCAGTATCATCGAAGGGGTTATCGAGTTTCGCGGTATAATGACAGATTGTCCCAATAAGCTTACAACAGGAGCAACTCTGATCGTTACTTTACGAGCGTACCTAACACAGAATGCTTTTCAACCACTTCACGTCACTCACGATACTGAAGTCTCGAAAGGCATGTTCGATGAACAGATGGAGTCCTTAAATGAACGGTTTGCACTTTCGTTAGTACATGACGGTTATACTATTTACCATCTTTCTCGCTAGCTTGCTTCGTGAACGCAAGGATGCCATCCTTAAACTATTTGATATTGTTGGCTTGAAGCCACAGAAGGGTGCAAATAGAAAAGATGCCAAAAGTGTTCAAATATCCAGTTGGCATACTGCCAAGCGCACTCCTACAAAACGCAAAGAGGTTGTGGGTGATGGTGAAGAAATCGAGGTTGATGATGATGATGAGTTCACTGAAAACGATCTTGATATGATATATCGAAGGTATGAGACGTGTCTGTGAGTGTATGCTATTGATTTACTTACCTCACTATCCAGGGCTCAACACCACGATAATGATCTAGAAGAGATGGAACCAAAGGACACTTTCGAGCTAAAACTTCGTGGTTATCAGAAACAAGCTTTATTGTGTGTATACCTTCCCACCTATAGGTAAAGACACTTGAAATTTCCTAGTTGGATGCATTCTATAGAGAATGGGAAGATAGATGCTAGACGATCCGATTCAATGCATCCTTTGTGGTGCCAGTAAGTTAGAAATTTCTTGTTCCAGTGGCGATCGCTGAATCTCTTTCCAGATATGCTCTCCCTCAGGATGTATCGATGGATCAGAGTTGCATCGATTTAACAGAAGACGAGGAGTATTTCTATCTGAATCCATATTCTGGTGAAATGAGCCTAGAATTTCCGAAGCCAGAGAGTAATTCTCGGGGTGGTATTCTCGCGTGCGTCTATTAAACCTTTGACCATTCATTGAACTAATAAGGTACTCAGCGATGGTAAGTACTGGTTTGTTGTACATTATAATGCTGAATGATACGATTAACACGAACTAGAAAGTAAGTCGTTAAGCACCAGTCATCATTGATGGCCAATTTACGAAAACACAGTGGGTATGGGTAAAACAATTATGATGTCTGCTTTGATACACTCGAGTCCGCCCAATGATTTGGATGATAACAACTTGAATCATCAACGATCACGACAGCTTAAGCTTGATACTACATTTCGAACGGTTTCGAGGAGAGGACAGCAAAGTAGACACCCAACAGCTACACTCATTGTTGCCCCTGCCTCCCTGCTTCAACAATGGGCAGACGAGATTCTCAGATCGAGCAAAATTGATGTTGTACAAGTTTGTATCTGGCATGGGAATAATCGTTCAGATCTCGAAGCTGTCACAGCTGCGGATGAAGAAGACAGAAGCATCAAGGTTGTTATCACGTCTTACGGAACACTTGCATCAGAGTATGCCAAATTCGAGAAACATCACAATGCCAAGCCACGTATTTTCGAAAGTAGGACATCCCTCATTGATGTGTTTTTTATCCTGAGCAAAGTCATTCCACCAGTTATATGGTTAAGAATTATCTTGGATGAAGCACATTCTTGTAAATCTAGGATAAGCCGGACTGCAAAAGCAGTTTATGCTCTGCGAGCGAGTCGCAAGTGGGCAGTGACAGGTATATGTTGTCCCACTTGTGAAGCGATTTGAATGTTCAAGAAATGATAGGCACGCCGATTGTCAATAAACTGGAGGACCTTTACTCGCTTCTGTGAGTCAAGCTATATGATGCGTGATCATGATTCTAACCTTTCACAGCAAATTCCTTGAATTCAAGCCATGGTCTGAATTTACCTTCTTCCGGTCGTAAGTGCCCCAAATCATTAACATTACCAATACAATGACTGGTCATCAGGTTCATCACTCTACCCTTTTTGGCTCATGATGTCAGAGCAATCGAGATCGTTCAGGTCATTCTGGAAAGCGTTCTTCTTCGTAGAGAGAAGAATATGCTCGACAGCAATGGCAAGCCGATAGTGGAGTTACCACTTAAAGAGGTCAAGGTACTTTTTTGTCATTCTATTACTTTACTGATTGTATTTCAGGTGTTTGTGGAGAACCTCGAATTTTCTACACTGGAGCGCAAGATATATGACTCTATATATATGTCTGCTAAGAAGGACTTCGAACGTCTCAATGCCAAAGGCCTCGTTAGTAAGAATTATACTCATATTCTGGCCATGTTACTACGGTGAGTTCTGTGTATATCAGTATGCCAGCATCTTATTCACCACTCCTTGTTGAGCCTCCGGCGAGCTGTTCTCCACCCTAGTTTGGCTCTCTCAATAACAGATGAGAAAGAGAATACACCCAGCAAAGACGATAGCGTTATCAGCGTAGGGGAACTTATTCAGCGCTTTAATAGTGGGAAGAACTTGGAAGGTGTTTCCAGTGTATTTGCTGAACAAGTATTGTCAGACCTCGGTGGTGATGATTGCGCAGAATGTCCAATTTGCATGGATGTCATGGAGACTCCGATGATCGTTCCTGAATGCCTGCACCAATGGTATAGTGTGATAGTCCTATTCTACTCCTTTTGCTAATAATCAACAGCTGCAAAGACTGTATTTTATCATTCTTTGCTAATTGCGAAGAGAAGCGTGAAGATCCTCGCTGTCCCACATGTAACCACGGGCCCATTGAGGTATGAGCTACCATATATTTTATGAATGTGACTGAAGCATTGTTCAGGCAGCCGATCTAATTGAAGTTTCACGACGAAAGACGGGTGTAGATGGTCAATCTAGCTCAGCACCAGATATCGTCTTGCGCAGAAATGATTTTCAGTCATCAACTAAGTTAGATGCACTCATAAACGACCTCAGTATGTAGTGCCTACTTTATAAGCCTTACTGACCAGCATTGCAGGGAAACTACAGGAACAGGAGCCTTACTTTAAATCAATCGTTTTCTCGCAATTCACAAGCTTCATAGATTTGATTGAGATTGCACTCAAACGAGAAGGGTTTGAATATTTGAGATTCGATGGTACTATGGATCTTAAAAAGCGTTCTGCTGCTGTAGCTGCTTTCAAGGCTGTTACCATGAAGCCAATAATATTCCTTGTGAGCTTGAAGGCTGGTGGCGTGGGTCTCAATGTAAGGAATCTGTGACTCTTCTTAAGTGTCGATTACTCAAGTGACTCTTAGCTTACCGCCGCAAATCATGTATTCATGGTAGGTACATGATGATGATTTAACAAAGAACTCAGCCAATGTAGACGTAATAGATGGACTGTTGGTGGAATGCTGCAGTTGAGAATCAAGGTAGGCCAACAGTTGGCTATGTAATTTCACCAAAAATGAATAAATCCTTGTAGCTATCGATCGTGTCCATCGTCTAGGACAGGACAAGACTGTCTACGTGAAACACTATATCGTAGGTTGTTGCTCTTGATTTGTGTTCAAGGTGACTGATACTGTGACAGGTAGCTGACACAATTGAGGGACGAATTCTTCGGATTCAAAAACGCAAAACAGCCATAGTGAAGGAGGCATTCCGTGGAAGCCTCAAGGGCCAAGATGATCTCGAGAGCGTTGCGAATTTAAAGATAATGTTTGGTGATGATATATTAGTTTAGATTATTGTATTCGAGTATGAGGAGTACAGTAACTCTTTTGTATTACTTTTTCACACTGTTTATATCACGCACACCCCGTCAATTGTCCCTCCTTCCCTTCCAATGTCATACCCGCTGGCACTGCATAAGACACAACTCCTTACATAGTGCTTGCGAATCTACCATGCCCACCAAACCTGGCTTCTATGCTGTTCGTAAAGGTCATCGGACAGGCGTCTTCCTAACCTGGTGCGTCATCACATCACACCTCTGAAACGAGTTACGCCTTGTCTGAAGCAAAACGAGATCAGGAGCGAGTGTGAAGCTCAGATAAAGAACTTCCCTGGAGCCCAATTCAAGAAGTTTGCAAATGCTGCCGATGCAGAAGCGTTTGCAATGGGGAACGCTGGAACACCTGGCGCATCGATCTCGAGTACGATTGTAGTTCCCTCATTACCACCTCCTGCCAATGCTGTAGGGAATATACCCAACGCCAGAAAGCGCCCTTCATCAGTTGAACTCGACGAGAGTGGCTATGATGTTGTGTACTGTGATGGAGCATGTAGGCGCAATGGGCGCAACGGCTCATTCGCTGGTATAGGTGTATGGTGGGGACCGGACGATCCTAGGTGCGTGAACATATCTGGATAGTACTCTGTGCTCCAATGCCGTCTCGTGTAGGAATATTTCAGAACGGTGTCCCGGAGAACAGACTAACAACAGGGCAGAGTTAATTGTGTGTTTATGGTATTATCATCTGCTGAATGAAAACTGATTCTGGCCAAGGCCATTGCTCGAGTGTTGGAGGTGGCCCCGAAGACTAAAACACCTCTGCTAATCAAGACCGATTCTCAATACTCCATTAATTGTACGCTCATATTATGGCTCCCCCTGACCTCACGTACAACGCTTCTTTATAGGTTTCAAAGTTTGGCTACACAAATGGAAGAGCAATAATTTCAAGACGGCACACGGCTACCCTGTGAAGAATCTCAAGGTCATCTTATACATATCGGCTATGCTCGACGCCCGCGCGCTGTATGGACAGAAGTTGCGTCTTGAGTATGTAAAAGGACACAGCGGCAATGAAGGCAACGAAGGCGCAGATGCTTTGGCTAGCCATGGCGCGCATCTGCCACCAGTGCCAGACCGAGATTGGGACGCTCTCAGAGATGGGTTGAATTTCGAGACTGGCATGAACCAGAATGCGGGTGCATTCTCTATCAAGTTGCCTGGGTCTAGTGCAGGCCCTTCAAGAAAACTCAGAAGAGTTGACCCTCCTGTAGATACTGGTATGCTTGAGCAGGAAACCTCAGTGACTGCGAACCACCTGAAAACTTATCCTCGTTATGAGGATGCCATTCCCCTTCGATTGAGAGAGGAGATCGCCACTTGTGGACCTAGTCAACCTCAGCCTATGATGGTACATCACTATGGCGATCATCACGATCCTAGAAGATTGAATATAGAAAATAAGCAAATGAAGCCACCAGTACCACAACCTGTTTCAGTCCCAGTAGACCCAAGAACCATTGATTACAGGGTTCGTCTCTTTCTTCTTAGGTTTGGAAGGAATAACATTATTGTGTAGCAATACGCTGACTGCATCGCCGACGAGAAGGACCTTTGGAAAGATATCGAAGGCGAGGATCCCATTCCTTCATTGAATCCGCATTCACAATTGCATCGTTCTTGATCTCATCAACTGATATGTACATATTTTGTGACATTATCCTATTTTTGGCAGAGGGCTACAATATGGGCAAAAAACTTGTAAAAAATGCATTCCGAATTTCATGGACAAAATACTTATTTTACATTAATATCAATAGCAGAGCCACACTTTGATGATTGTCGAAGGATAGACTTGGTGTTCGTTATACCTGCTGGATCATGTTGGCAGTGAAACACCTAGTTGATAGAATGATTTCTGCTTTAAATGATTAGCAGCCACTAGGAGTTTAACCGCCTCCTTGATGCACGGTTAAATCATTGTGCAGGTAGAAAATGTATTGAGCCTACAAGCTCATTACACCCTCCAAACATTGTTGATCCAAGACTTGGGATGACGTTTACAATGCCCTCTATTACAGTACTTCGCCTTTTGGGCAACTTTTGCCATTAACGGTTGTATGTTTGTTTCCATCCTCTGCTACTGTATGCATTTAACGCGGGTGACGTTGACATATGACCGAAGGATCGCAGGGTGATAACTTCGATGCAGGGTAGCTACCCTGAGTTCATGCGTGCACGTCCACTTGAAATACAGTACTACTGTAGTCTCAATTACAGTAACCCCACAAGTAAAAACATGAAATAAAGCCGTATGGCTAAAAGTAGAACCTTCCCGTCGCAAGTTGACTTTCAAACATGAGCAGGGTGGGCTTTTGCTAGTGCACAGGGCTCGGACGGATTCCGTTGGAACTAGATCAGGGTCGCCCGCCCAGGCATATATGCGGCGGTGGAGAAAATTGAACCATAGCATTCAGACGCAATGGCAGATGGAGAAGTGCTAGTAATATGTGCGCAGCCCCCGCAATTAGTAGGTATCCCAGCTACTCTCTCGCTGTAGGTGTCGGCTGAAGATGATGACAGCAGGCTCAGCGACCGGGAACAGCAAGAGGCACGGTATCACGTGTCACGGCGCCTTTGCTGTCGAAAGCTCGGAGTGTGAGCTCAAGCTTCAGCACACTCAAACCCACCACAGCTACTACCTCTATCCCAGATCCCAAATCTCGCAGGGCATCCGTCTCAATACCCTCTGCACTTCAGACCTGCGCTCCTCAAACCCCTGCACTGACGATACCGACAATGGAAAATGACCTGATTCGTGCCTTGCAGCTCATTAATGAGCTCAGCGAGCAGATCGCCCAGAATCAGAAAATGGCGGCGGCGTTGACCTCACAAACGGCTACCCTCAAGGTCAAACTCTGTTTCTCCTTTTGTCGTGCTCATTTTTAACCTTTCTGCTGGTTAGGACCAAAGCAAAAACATTACATCTGGTTTTGCGCTGAGACGGTTCAATGTGGATATTTCAAAAGGTGAGTTTACCAGTGGAGCAGGTTAGTTGAGAGTCATATATATCTACAAAGCGTAGAAACTTTCGAATCTGAACTGGAGCGGGCGAACGCACAGCTCATCATTGAAAACCAGACGCTCTTACACGAGAATAAACAGCTCAATGTCCTTTTGAAAGAGTACGAGTCGACTATGGAAACAGTGATGTCGAAGTTCCGAAATCATGCGGTGGGTACGGCACACTATCGCACGAAACGAGGAATTAACTAATCTACATGGTCGTCACCAGATTGCGGCGCAGCAACATGAGTTGACATTAACACGACACTATGAAACGCTGATCCTTGCGCGTGAAACACAAACGCACACATCTGACTTGTCTGCTAGCATACAGATGACGCAGAGTCTTCAGCGAATCTCTTTCCTACTACGTGGGTTCCTTCGGACCTTGCATGGAGAAAATCCCGACAGCATTGATCCATTATACCCAAGTAATGAATGTCATCATGGTGACCACAGTCACGCAGAAGCGGGACATGATATCGAAGAAGGCACGTTGCTCGATATGTCAGACCTCGAGGCACTTGCGGACACGCTGGGTGACGACTGGGCAGTTGAACGGGAGATCGAGATTGGACGGTTAGAGAAGGAGAATGAGGAATTAAGGAAGATACTGGCAATCGATGGTGATAGTCTGGCTGAAAAGGGGGTTACGATTGATCTAGAACGGTTTGAAAGCATACGAGTGGGAGGAATGCAAGGGAAAAGAAGCAGACAACAGAGTCCGCCTTCTGCAGGATCAAGCCCAAATGGGGAGTCAGGGATGAGACCATTTTGGGGAGAGAGCAATGGACAGCAGCAGCAGGTTGGACAAGGTAACGTGGGATCATTGCAGCGGATGATTGACTTGCAGCCAGGGCCTGGGATGCGGATGGGATCACAGGTGAGACGGACGGGGATATTTGGAGGAGGACAACGGGGTGGATTGTTTGTGAGTGGAGTTGGGCCAACTGGGAATGGAGGAGTAGGAATAGGACCACCTCCGTCTGCACTCTGGAGTCATGGACCAGTGTCTCCGGCGCCTCCGATGGTGGTTGACAAAGGTTGGCCAGGAGGAATAGGGACAGGTGTAGTAGACATATAACATTACAGAGTAGGACTGGGCTGACCTTATCCATACCTCAAGGCACCATGTCCATTGCATTTTCATATACTGTAATGAACTTCTTCACTTTTTTTTTCTTTCATTTGTTTCTGTTTTGTTTGTTTTCTTTCAAGTTATGAAGATATACTGTGATTTGGTTGCATCACTAGAAATCCCCTTGGCATGTGTCAAAGATTGATTTTTCCAGTCAAATTGTGCTTGTCCTTGGGCTGATGTCCATTCATGCATGCTCACATGGTATTATATATTACCATCATCACAACTATCTCACTAATTCTGCTACCTTACACAAGTCATATTATTCAAAAAAAACATTTCAATTAGGAGAATCAGCTGATGACTTGGCATGATCATCAATAGCAAAGATAAGGTTGATTCGCATACATCAGAACAGAGTGAAATCACTCTTTAAGAATCTTACAGTGAGCAAACTCTCTAGACTCCATTTGGCAGTCTATAATTGGTGCAGACACTGCTGAGTCATTTTACTATCGACAAGTTCATTACAAACTTGACTAGCATTGCTTTCGTGATAACACTCCTTGGAGCTGTCTTGTATATACAATACGACAAATGGCCGACCGTTATTGTAGAGCCCTTACGAAGTACAGCACCAGATGGATGGTGTAACTGAAAAACCGGACCTGACAACAGTGAACGGTGTACGAGTTTTATCTCAAAGGGACACCGTTCTCAAGTAGCGTAGAAATTGTTCCACTAAGCGGAGGAACCGCAAATTTTACCCACCGAGTTGCGTTGAAAGACCCTTTTCATGGTAGAAAAGACTGTGGTAATCAAGCACGCGAAGCCACATGTCAAAACTTGGGTAGATCTACCCTTGCATTTGTCTCGACAGGTGAGAAAAGCTATCTATTGATATGAGGTCAAAAGGCTTCGAAGTGGAAGCGATGAGACGTGTCAGGATGATGCATTGGGTGACAGTTCTGGAAGTGTACCTCTTTGACGAAAAGTGCGTTATCATTATGGAAGATGCCGGTGTGGAGTCAATCCGCTGAAGCAGTTTATATTCAAAGAAGGCTATCTGTTCCCATGGCTGAGCGGCCGGGGCCAGCATTAGGCGAGTTTGGCTGGCTGTATGGCACGGTTAACCCAAGCGAAGAAAGTGACGTAGCCGCTCTTCGAGATCCACCACTAGAGACAAGTGAAGAGGACTGACCATTATGTAGCAGAGGGAATGAAGGCTGCGATGAAACAGGCCCAGGACACGGTGAGTTTCCCGTCATATATATCCACGTTGAGCTATTGGTTGAGATGTGTTATGGCAGTTTATGATGGGTGATTTTTGGCCAGACATGATAGTAAGCGCGAATAGAGAGAACGAATTGGAGCGGGTATCACATTCTCGACTGGGAAATGTGCAGGCCGGGATTGGCGGGGGTTGAGATAGGACAGTTCTGTTCGGAGATTGACTGTGTGAAGGATTTCTACCTCACAACATGAAGCAGCAACTACAAAGGTAATTTCCACGTTCCGCAATACATACGACAGAGCAGGCAAACCAGAAGGGTCAGTTTGGGCGCTGGGGTCTATACATTGGGGGACGCACTTAGTAGTTACTGGGCGACGGGTGGAAGCTGGGAGGAGGACGCACAATGGGGAAGTTGTTTCCGATTTGCGACGGCTATAGCCGAAAGGGAGAGGCCAAAAGCCAAAGGACTCAAAGCCAGGTTTACATGTCCTCTGCTCCTACAAATCTCCATCTTCCCCTCCATTTTCCCTTCCCAATAAAAATACTCTCTCTCGATGTCAATGTAAATCAGCATATATCACGCGGTACTCGCCTCCTCAGCTACTCCTTTATTTACCGCTCCAATACTCTCGGTGGTCTCCAGGAAACACGCTTCGGCACCTGGGACTCCTCCATTGAAGGAAAGCTTGACGCATGGAAGATAAAATCCGGCGATGTCATTTCCTTGCAAGCTGCCAAAGAGCTGCCTGTCGTTATAATTATCGAACCATGTAAACATGGAATGCAACTTGGCGGCTTGTGTGTGGTCTGTGGAAAGGATATGACCAAGTAGCTGTCCCATTTTCTTGTTATAATAAGAAATAGGGCTAAATACATGTTATAGCATTGACTATACTGGCTTTTCGGATGCATCACGCGCCTCCATCCAAATGACCCATTCTGCATTTGGTCCAACCGTCTCACTCGAGGAAGCACAACGAATCGAACGCGAAACAGCCGACCATCTTCTCAGGTCGCGGAAACTTTCTCTCATTGTCGATCTAGACCAGACCATTGTCCACGCTACTGTCGATCCAACCGTTGGCGAGTGGATCTCAGAGGGCGAGGTTTGGGAGCAGTGGCGGGCCAAGAAATCATCGTCCAATAACCGGGATGGTTCAGACGATGATTCTGATGACAGCTCATCTGATACCAGCGAGTGTCCAAATCCAAATTGGGAAGCACTCAAGGATGTCAAGAAGTTTCGCCTAGGTCCTGAGTCCTTTGGACCCCCTGCATGGCGTGGAAAAGGCAAGTGCAAGGCCGTAGAGAATGAAGGCTGCATGTATTATATCAAACCTAGGTATGATATGTATCTCATTATTATATACCATTCCTCTTGATTGAGCTCCGCGTCATCCAGACCTGGTTGGACGGAATTCTTTGAAGATGCCGCAAAAAAGTACGAAATGCATGTCTATACAATGGGTACAAGAGCATATGCTGAACAAGTTTGCTCTGCCATTGATCCCGATGGGAAGCTCTTTGGTGGTCGGCTACTCAGTCGGGATGAAAGCGGAAGTAAGCAGTGACGTGATGCGTTGGTTGATAAGTACTGATGGAATTCCAATTAGGTCTGACGCAGAAGAGTTTACGGAGGCTCTTTCCTTGTGATACATCAATGGTGGTTATCATTGATGATAGGGCTGACGTCTGGGAATGGAGCCCCAATCTCATCAAGGTTATACCTTGTAAGCATTTATGTGTTCTATCATTGGGGATATGGGCTCAGACACATTGTTAGACGACTTTTTCGTTGGCATTGGTGACATCAACTCAACCTTTTTACCGAAGCTGGAACCTCTGACTGCTGGTTCACCTACTAGACCTCCACCAGGTGCGTTCGTCCCAATCATCAGTGTTACTTGATGTCTGACGATGACAAAAGTGAAGCCTCCCTCGCCGCCTATTGCTAGTCCCCCAGATTCTGTAGAGTCGACGTCCACAGAGACTGACCCAGCTCAAGCAGCAACTAACGCAATACTGAAACGAAATAATATGGCGCTTGAAATACAGCTAGAGGAGCGTCCTCTGGCCAAGAAGCAGGACGAATTGCTTCGTGCCGCTGAAGGATTGGGACTTGCGTCCAGTAGTCAGGTATCAAATACTCCCACACCTGGGGAAACAAATACCAGTACGGATATCCAGCAGCCTTCTGAAGAAGAGGACCGCAAACAAGGCCGGGAACGTAAGGCGCTGCTCAAGAACGAAGATCACGAGTTGCAACGGATAGCAAAAGTTCGCTCATCATTAATGACTAAACAAAACACTGACTTTCTTGTAAACAGCTACTGGATGAAGTTCACAGACGCTTCTTTGTGGCGTACGATGCGCGAATCAAAGACAGCAACCACCACCACAAGCGGAGGCCAATTGCACACGATGTTACGGTGAGTCTTCTTTCTACGTACACTTTGATATGACCTGTCACACTTTCTGGACAGAAAATTATTCCACAAATACGTTCGGAAATACTAGCAGGTGTACATATCCTTTTCTCTAGCGTCATTCCTCTAGATACAACGCCGGAAACGACTGAAATCTGGCGAATGGCTCACATGTTCGGGGCAGAGTGTTCAACAGAGTTAACCAGTGAAGTCACCCATGTTGTTGCGGCAAAAGTATGGGTTAAGCATTACTATTTGCCAAGTTATGGAAACTAATATTGTCAAAGCGTGGAACAGTCAAAGTGGAACATGCACGCAAACAAGGTGGTATCAAGATTGTATGGCTAGCATGGTTTACAGATTCAGTGGCACTATGGCGGCGCCAGGAGGAGAACCCCTATTTGCTGGATGAACTACCGGCTTCCGCTTCCTCGGTCACGGCACCGACGTCAAGTCCCGCTACAAGTAGTTCACAATTGGTTTCATCAGAGCCAGACCCTGATACGGATGAGTTGGACCTGGACCCAGGGGAGCCTCCGGGTAGGTTGGAATTGGGTGAGATCGATTGGGGTGATATCAATGATGAAGTTGAGGCAGCCATGAACGAAAGTGACGATCCCGGCGAAGAGATGGAGTTAAGGAGAAGCGAGATGGGCTCTGAGGATGATTGGACAGATGATTCAATCAGGTATGTCCAGGAATTTTACTCGTTCATTATTGAGTAACATACACGCCTTCTAGTGGTGGTAAAGCGACTCCAACTCTGAAAAGGAAAAGATTTGGAAGTTTGACGCCATCTGAGGCAGGTCGATGGAGACGAGCAAATGGTGACACTAGGACAGATGACGAAGATGGTTTAAAGCCACCATTAGCTAAGCGAAAAAAGCAAGAAAGGACAAAGTTTTCTAAGCTTAAAGAGGCGTTCACGGCTGATGACCTCGAACAGCAACAAGACGTGGAGACGGAAGAGAAGACCGGACGAGTAAGTTTTGTTGTTACCACACCAAGTGGAGGTGAGGAAGAGCGGAGCGAGTACGGAGACGATGAAGAGGAGGATGACTTTCTAGCTCGTGAGCTAGAGGAGGAATGGGGATAGCCGACGTGAGGAAGTTGTAACCTTCTCAAACTTTGCCTAGTGTATTTCACTCTTACTTTATTTTGTCATTGATATCTGGTTTAAATTTACTGTATTTTCTACATGCTATACGTTTGAAGCAGTTGCTTTTAGCATAGCAGTCCTATTACTCTTCACAGTACCGCTTCCAGAGTTCCAAGACAGACATTCCTGTCAATTGCTCAAAGACAGTAGCATTGTAAGTATTATCTTTGAGAGCTAGATTGAATTTCTCGACAAAGCCCTCTCCATTGAACTCAGTTCGCTGCCTCTCAATCCATTCGAGGAAATAGCCGGTCCTTTCATAACCCGCATCCCAATCACCGGATCTGTTCATGGACCAGTGCGGCGGAGCGAGGTTTGCTCGTAAGCGAACAAAGTCTAGAAAACCGTATGAATAAGATGGCAATATTTACGTGAGTCAGCACCTATATACCCACCCGCAATCCCCTCAATCAGGCCTCCAGGGCAAGTACCACAAGCATTGTATTGAAAACAATGCACGAATTCGTGCACCAATACTCCTTCTATCTCCGGCGCCACTAGATCTGGAGGAATAGAAGTAATATAATCCAGGGAGAAACATATCTCCTTGAATCCACCACTCCAAGAGGTGCATGCAACACCTTCCATAGGTCGAAGGCAAAGGAGGATTGAACTCACACTATTTAATATTATTGTGAGACGATGGTTTGCAATGCAAAAGATGACAAACTTGTTGGGTGGTGCGGAATGACTCCCATATAGATTCTGTATAACAGAATCAATGGATCTAATTAGGAGCCTATATGGATTAGCTCCAACTGCATTGAAGAATACATCGACGCCTTTATGATCGAGGTTTTCAATGCGCACACTGAGACGTGGATACTCTTGAAGCTGGGAGAGAGGGGCCATCACAACTACTGCACACCTTCCAAAATGACACTATGCATCAACACAGCCAGTTTATCAAATGCGGATATCTTTGTATCGTACAGCTACTGATGGGCATTATCTAACCCATCTCATGTCTGAGAGATGTTATTACCCTCTTTCCTTTCTTTTTTCGTCAGAATTATACATTAGGATACAAACAGGTAGGATGAATATAAAAATCAAAAATTTTTAAAAAGGGGTATCACCTACGAAATGGGGTTAGAGTGATGGGTTACTGGATAGTTTAGATTCAATGACATACCAATGCCGTGTGTGGGGGTGAACCGGTCGCTTAATGGTGGCGGATGCCCGCTGCAGCTTCAAGCCGTAGGACCTCTTCCCGCAGAGCATCCCGGCCCTCCTCCAGCCACCGGCAATACTCCACTGCCCGAAATAGAACACCACTTTTTCCCTTGCTCTCCCCCTTTCCTCGGCTGCCACTCCCCTTTGGTCTTCCTCGGGTAGGCATACCAATGGTAGGCGCCGAGCCCGCGGGACTGAGCAGAGCAATCAACTGTGCGTAACCATCGCGGATAGCGTTCCGGCGCTTTTGCTCCGACATGATGTGATTTAGCCTCTTTTGCGGGGTTGACAAAAGGGGTTTTGACCGGGCCGATATAGTGGACTGGTGAACTTGTAGTGAGGATGTAGAGGAGGAGGAGGAGGAGGAATGGGGAAGCGGAGGTGGTAGCAAATCATTAGAGCTGGAGAGGGAATGGGGAGACGATGGGTCTGAGGTTGTGGTGCTAGGACCCTGACTCAGGCTTCTTGCGTCATGGTGGTTATCTGTAAGAGTGTCTTTGAAGGAAGGGTTGGTAGATCTGCCACCTCGTGTATTGAACTTTGGGCGGGTACCGGTAGAAAGCTCGGGTGTTGTGTTGAGATGTGGATTGGAATAGGGAGCAGCTGGGTTGGCTGTATGCGAAACGGAGTAATCTGTATAAGAAGAAGGATCTGGTGTATTGAGGGGGGGAGCATTTTGAAGATCCCAATTAAAATCGCCAAAGGCGTCCAAGAAGCCGAGGAGGTCAGTTGTTTCTGAAGGAGAGAAGAGATCAGCAGAAGAGGGGAGAGGTGGTGGATTTGGGAAGAGATTTGATAAGGAGGGGTCGAAGGAGAAATCAAAGTCTGCAAAGGGGACATGATTCTGGTAGAGAGGGGATTGAGACATTGTAGGGTGGATGGATGAGTGTCGTCGTACTGTAGAGAGGCAACCTCTGATACTCGGCTGTCGGCATGCAATGAGAGCCGGTGTTCGGGATACTCCGAGATATTTTAAAGCCCGACGCCCGTTCAACGGACCTTTTGCCCGCCTTTGCCCGCCTGTTCCCTCCGTCACGACCTGTTATGTCGGCGCTTCCCTCTGACGAACCGGCCCAAGACGCACCGCCGTCGATCGACACTCAGCAGCTTCAGCAGCTTCAACAACACTCTCAACAAGACATTCAGCAACAAACTATACAGCCCCAACAGCAGCCCCAGTCCTCAGAGACTGGCCGCAAGCCCAAGGCTCCCTCTGTTAGGAGGGCCTGCGTTGCCTGCCATACTGGCAAGACAAGATGCAGCGAAGTTCTTCCCTGTCAGGTCAATCCTGCCCTTTTCTTCCTCTTTCATCATTTTTCTCACTCTTCTTCTCCAGAGCTGTCTCAAGCGTGGCCTTGGCGCCAGTTGTGCGTATCCTGACCCAGATGCACAGGACCATCAGTCCCACCATACCTCAGGTAAGTCTCTTCACTTGCTATTCCGCTATATCGCCCCATGTAATCAGTTTTGAATACAGCAGCTGCGGCAGCTACCGTGCAGGCATTCGCGCCACCTCCCATGTATGCAACTCTCCAAGGTCCACCCAACCTCTCTCATCAGCAGTACTATGACTACAATGGCGCCTTCACTGGTGCCTCAACATCAACCTTCCGTCCAAACAAACGACCACGCAATCTTACAGAAGAGGAGGCTGCTGCCATCACCCGCAACTTCAGTCGCGGCGACTTTTATGTCGGCAACAGCGCGCCCGTTCGGATAGATCCCAGACTCCCTGTTCGGCTCACGCTGGGCGAGGGCGATCATGTACACTTTACTGTTGGAGAAGCATTGGTTTGATATATGCCCTACGCGTCGTTCCTCTCGTGTTGTTGATTAATTTCTATCATCTCATCGTCCCAGATATCACTTTTGTGTCAATATTCTGCTTGTACTTATCACACTGGTACTGTTTTGGTTGCCTGTAGTATCCCGTTTAATTGATCAGGATGAGGTTGGATCGTGTTGTGTGCGTGTGTTTGTTCCTCAATAAGAATGACCATAACGGGAAACAAGCCCTCGAGAACAAGGACGCTTTCACTATTTAACTCTCCTTCTAATCCCATATTCTCCTCGCTAACCCTCCTTTCTTCTTCTCTTCCATATAGTGCTGGTCACTTCCCCCACCCAATGCCCGCCGTCAAATCTGCGCTGTGCTACCCTCATTTTGCCTTCTTTGCTTCAGCTTTGGACAAGTGTTTTCCCCATCGATTTGTGAAACGCGCCCCTTGTAGCATATTCAAACTGCCCCCAGATGTACTCATAGACGTTATTTTCCTTTATCTTTATGTTGAAGACATCCTTGCACTGCGACGAGTAACAATTTCTACTCTTTCAATAATAACCTGCGCCACTCACAGATCGGTCTAGGTCAGCAAAGCGTTCTTTGTTCTTACTCATGAGCCCGTCATTTGGAAAAGATTCTTGTTAAACATGGATATTCCTTTACCTCACCTTAGGCCATCATTCAAGTATACTAGTGATGCAACCGACTATGAAGTCGAACAGATTGTTACCCGTGCTTTATCACTCGACGACAACTGGAGATCCTCAAGGACTCGCATACGTGCCAACAAATATATACCACTCCAGCACCAAGTGCTTGACATGGTTCTTCTCCCTGGTGGGAAATTCCTAGTGGCGTCTATGAAAGATGCTGCTGGGTTCCGTTGTTATCTCACCCTATTTGCAATGGACCATCCAAATGGACATAGGGCTATCGCTAGGGTGCCGACAATTTCCAAAGCCTACTTTTTGCAAGCGAAGTATGTGGAATGGAAGGGCAGAAAGGGCATCATGATTGTCTACTGTCGTAGACGTTTCCAAAATTACAGTCGGACAGGGTAATGATTCTATGCTCTCATTACGGGATATGAATAACTCTTTAGTGATCAGGGTCGATCCATCAGATTATAGCCATAGGACAGAAATTGATCCACCTATCCCTTTTGCTTATGAGGTGAAATGCCTCCATGTCGACCTCGAGAGGTTAGAGTACCTGGTGGATCCGCATGTTCCGCCAGTATCCAGCGAATTCTACCAACGCCGATTCACCGAGGCGCCGCCGTTTACTGAAGTGGAATTCATTGAGAGCGACTACAATGTCACTAATTTGACTCTGTTTGAATTCAATCGAAACCCTTTTTTCGGTTTCCTTCAAGAGGAAGAGAAAGTGGTTCTGGTCAATCCCCTTACAAGGGAAATGTTTATCATGTCCTGCGTCGACCATCCTGATTATCCAGGCTATGTAAGCACTCGATACATTATATTAAAGCGCAAGGATTTATCTAATCTTATGACAGGAGCATCGCATTCGGGCGTTTCGTGTACTTCCTGGCCAAAAAGAGATCTTGATTGTTCGCACGGTTACTATATCGGCCACCGCTGATCTTGTTCTTTTGGAAATATACGCAGCCCCACAACATCATGGCTTATGGAGGTATCAATGTACTGACAGATACACAATCACTGGCAAGGTTATAGCCAGCGTACATATTTCAGATTATGGTGTTCCCTCCACTACTGGTGATCAGCCAACCCTCCAGCTCTCAACTGGTCCACCCCCACCAATCTCCCTATACTTTCGCACGTTAAATCCCAATGCCATTCTTCATCATAGTATATTACCATCATACCTGGACTACCCAAAGACTCTATCTAGACCTGCGCGGCGGGTGTGGTTCTACGACCTTGCTCAGGTGACCTTACAAACCAATCATCATGTCAGCCCCCCTTACAACCTCCACATTCTACCCGGCGCGTACCGTGCTGTGGTGTATAGCATCAGAGAAGAGGATAGAAAGGATACTCCTGGCCTTGTCGCGCTCCGCCGGTACCTCAATCCGGAATTCACTCCTAAAGATTACCCTAGGCCATCCCCTGTGACACTCAATTCTGTCCTGAGAAAGCCCCGGTATACAATTCCCGCTGCCGTATACTCTTCCATAGAATTAAGTGTGAACGCAAGAGAACAGCTGGCCAAGAACGGTATCTCGGCAATTGCTTGGGATGAGAGTATCGGGCGGCTATGTATCGTGCCAGGGAATGAGCAGAAGATACGAGTGTTGGATTTTTCGAGTGTTGTTCAGCCTGATGAACGCCTCTCTAGGTGGGTTAAGGCGGGTACCTACTTCCAACGGAAAGATGATCCTTTCAAACCATAATCCGCTACTACCAACTCCTTCATCTGGTGATATATTAGAGAATATTACTACATTGGTTGCGTTGGTGGTATGTGTATGTCCTCAATAAAATACGCTAGAAGGATACAAGAAAAGAAAATAATAATCCGAGACATTCGAATCTACTCACGAAGGGCATAAATGAAGGAACATGCTGCAAGCTGGCAGAATGAGATGATTACAGTAGAGGGAGAAAAACATGAGAGCACTCGAGATCATCGAGAGGGAGAATCAAACAGGATGCAATATAATACAACACTGAACGAACAATCTCAACCGTAGCTTCGAAGCAAAGGAAAGGTGGGCGAACAGAATATGC
Source organism: Amanita thiersii Skay4041 (assembly GCA_002554575.1). Lineage (NCBI taxonomy): Eukaryota > Fungi > Basidiomycota > Agaricomycetes > Agaricales > Amanitaceae > Amanita > Amanita thiersii. The sequence goes on along the minus strand of KZ302022.1, from coordinate 27,351 downwards.
ACATCTCGAGCTTTGAACATTACAAACCATGTGCGTTTTTCAGGACCCCTTTTTATCCTTTTCTCGGTGCCTGTCCTTGTCTCTCTTACCAAAGCCAAGGATTGGAGCCGTCAAACTAAGCTTTCTAGTTGCGCGTTTGATTTGCAAGCCAGCCGAGTTCAATCCATCTTTCGCTTCATTACTCAGTAAAGGAATATTGAATCCATGTGCATGGAAATGAGTAGAATGAGTTGTATGAACAGGATGCGTTGAAGCAGGACCAGTACTGTAAGACGCTGACTTCTTCTTGGAATGGACCGGCACTGCGCTTGAAGTGGCAACATGAGGGATGCTTTCTGGCTCTGTCACGTAAATCTTTCCATTAGTCCCATGGTGATCTGGCGAAGCTTGCTGATGACGGGATAAATGCGCAATCGGTACATCTGGAGACGGACTATGGGGCAAGGGTGGCAAGGGTGGCAAAGGCCGGGAATATTTCGATTTGGCACTATGCGTATCTGGCATGGACTTCCTGTGTTCCAATACTTCTCGTGCAGGTTCCGGTATTGTGGATGAGGTAAAGGATGATACATTATTGGGACGAAGAGATGATAATGATGGTGGTGATGAAGGTGCTGAAGGTAAATTGGAGGAAGGGAGAGGTGATTGTGAAACAGATACAGATCCATAGGATGAGATTGAGCCACCAGGCGATACGCTATCATCTCCATTTTTCAGATGGGCTGGCTTCTGGTGATGATGAGTATAGCGACGTTGTGGAACAAGCATGGGATCTTCGGTGTGGTGTACTGAAGAGTGAGGGGCGGCACTAGAATTCACATGCAGACGGTCAGCATCTATTTCCAGATTTTTACGTTCTTGGCGATGGTGCGTGGATTCGGAGGGTGAAGCACCGTTCTGCAGCGACGTCGAAGAAGATGTAGTTTGCGGTACTCCTTCGCCTTTTCGTACAAAGGGTGGCGATGGTGGTAGGACAGATCCTCCAGCGCTCATAGGACGCTTCTTGTCACCAAGTCTAAAGCTTTTCCTTTTAAACCAAGTTCCTGGTTTCCGCTCAGACTCGTTGTGTTCGGCATGTTTATGCCTTTCCTTTTGCAGTGCAACATTGTGCTTCTCTCTCTCCTTGTCCTTGTTAATGAATGGGCGAGGAGAGGACGAAGCGCTGGTGGATGGACGTTGTGGTGACGCAGGTGTCGGTGCTAGTGGGGGGGAATGTTTGCTTGCGTGTCTATCACCATTAAAAGCAGGTGCTTGTCCAGGGAATACAGGTTTCTTGTGGTTATCGGGGTTATATGTTTTAGGTCGTGGAATGGGCCGGAAGATCCCACCAATCTTGTTTGGATGCAAGCTAGTCGGAGAAAGTGACTGATCCGGATGACCATGGGTACCATTGATGATTACAGGAGACGGAGTGTCGTTCGGATCTACATTTGTGGATGACTGTTCTTCTGCAGAATGAGGGGATATTTTGGGTGGGGTATCGGAAATTTCGGATTTCTTATGAGCATCTATCTCTACCTCTTGTTCAAGTCCTGGAGGTCGTGTAGGTGTTGAGACGAAACTCAGGTCTCGATGGTCGGTAGGCGAGCTGGGCCGTGAGGCAGCAGAAGCAGAATTGGACGACCGTGGGATATCCATTACTTCACCTGCGGGGGGTTGCGTCCGTAGTCCGAGGGAGGCAAGGTTGATGTCAGCCGCTTGGTAATATAGTACATAGGCAGACCCAGCATTGGAGTCCCCAAAATACTTGGATATATCATGCTCCGGTATCGAATATACGTTATCGTCATCGAATACAAACCACCTTCCGAGGGTTTTAATGATAGATATGTAGTGACCATGATGTGGCCCACTGTAGGATCGAACGTCAGCACATAGCTCATGAGGACCGGGAAGGGATAAGGGTGACTTACTTTCCAATATGAACCACAATTGCAAATAAATTATACAGCCTATCGGCATCCTCTACATCATCGACAGTGTTAAACAATCGTAATTCCAAAGGGAATGCCACGCGATATGTTAATTTGATATAACGTTGAACGTCTTCTTGATATTTGAATCGCTTCAAATGAAGAGCGAGAACGTTGGGGAGCTTCTTTATCTTCATCCTATACAAGAAAGATAAGCCTATGGGGAAGAATAATCTTCACAAGTACAAACCGTTTCTCTGCTTCTTGTAAATCACAACAAGAATCACAAAAGAACTTGTTTCTCTGTGACAGCATTTCACTAGCGCTGAATTGACGGAGACATGCTGTCACACTTGAATTTTGCTCGATGTCTATGGACAAATCTAGGAACGACTCGTCGCGTGAAGAGACCTGAAAAAATAGCGCAAATATCGATCTTCAGTTTCAACAAGGTAGAAATGACTGATGGGACATACAGTTTCGCATGTTAAACACCTCGTCTCACTGGTCAAGATGCCCTCAAAGAGTTTATGGACTAATGTTGCGTCCTGATGCGATGTGCCAGAATTTGAACTCGTCGTTCGTGTTGTCACAATTGTGGGGGGAGCGTTAGAGGATCCCAGAGTTGTGATAGAATCGAGCACTGGTGCAAGACAAACACACTTCAGGCGGTGTGAAATAGACGCTTAAAGATTTGGAGGACTCACGGTCATCAGCTGGTATTCCTCTCTGCTGCAGCAGCCTTTTCTCGTCCTCTACCTCTTCAACGATTTTATTTAACAGGTAATTCAGGAATTCGTGAGCGTCTTGATGCATCGATGTTCGAAATAGCTCGTTCACCTCTTTTAGCTTGTCGATAAAGGCTCGGGGTGAAACAGTCCCCTTCTCGGAAGGATGGGACGAGATATAAAAGAACAGTGAACGAAGGGCAGAAAAGAGGGTAGGTGGGGAAGAAGGGATGGCATATATGGGATGCTGGAGGACGTTTTCTGGAGATTCTGGGGCCTTGCGACGTATTGGTGCAAGTGCTGGTGGGGAAGAAGTGGAAAGCTTTGATGACGCAGGGGGTGGCGTTTCCGACGGGAGTTGAGAGCTGGGGCGATCTAGTGCTTGCAGGATGAGGTCGCGGAACGGTGCACAGAAATAGAGGGACTGCAAGACAGAGTTGGCATAACTTTGGAAGAGGAAGGGGGAGTCAATAGATACATAAACCGAGAAAAGGAGATGCTGCAGACCAAGTATTGCCAAACTAGAGACGAAATGTAAGGGAAGGTTAGGTAGAACAAGAAGCAGAGGAAACATACGTTCTCGAGACCAAACTTCTTTGCATCTGGGGTGTGCAATTCTGAAGGAGGAGGTTTTTGAGGTTCTTGTGGAGGCTGCTGGGGAGATATTCCAAAGCGCCATCGTGCTCTGGCCATAATTTTGAGCCAGGTTGGGCACTGTGGTGGGTGTCAAGGATGAGAGATCAAGGAGTGAATTTCCTCCTGCATTGCCCTCACTCCTCAGATCACGTGACTAATATCTCCCCCTTCCTCCCTCACACCGTACCCATACTGTAGCACATATAATACATTGCCTGTCCTTATTCGAGGAGCCCATTGAGCAAGTAATTCCATCTTAGATCCTTCTTGTACCTGACCGTCCCATGTGTTCCATCCCCACCTTTTGAGCATAACAAATATCTCCCATCGTCGTCCATTTCAGCACTACTCCTCCTCTCCACATCCGTCTCAAGCGGACCACCAACATTCGATGTGTTTGACCCTACTCGTCGTCTTCTTATACGATAACCTTCTTCACATACACCAAATCTCCAACGTTAACCACTCCACATCCCGCGGGGACAGCATTACATCCAACACACGGCGCAAGTTTGTTCGCCTCATCCAACCCCGTTCGGAACTTGGTTAATACTTTATATGGAACCGCTTTGTCCCGCTCTCCTGTTTCCGGACACACGTTAGGCAGCTGATGGTGAAGAACCAGTCAGCATCGAATCATTCCGGAACCGTAACCCCAGACCATCTACCCACGACTCACCAAGCATCTCGCACATTTTGACACCAATGTCAAGTTCGGTCCTCCTTCGGAACCTATTGTGACTTCTTTCCATTGGTCTTCAACGAATGGTCCACCTCCAATCAATACTATATTGGGCCGAAATCTGTCAACAGTTCAGCTATCAGCCCATACATAGCAACAAGCCAGTTTGACAGTACATCATCAGCTGATGAACTTGGTGCACCATGGTATGCTCTGGAGACCAGACGCTCAACCAATGGGCATCTTCTGCACTGTGGCGATAATTAAACTGCGCTCACCTTTCAATAGTGACCTTGTTACTTCTCCAGCTTTCTTCAATACCTTGCTTTCCCACATGTACTTGCAGCTTTTCATTTACTTGTTCCATGCTCTCCTCAGACAGTATGAGGATTGGATACATGTCCTGATAGACAGCTGTCGCTTTCAAATCGGGAAATGTAGTAGTCGGATCTATTGGTCGTGACCGCGGTCCCTTGTACATCAGGTGCACTGATTTCCCAAGATGCTTTGACAATATTCTAGATGGGGAATCCACAGATGACGGTTCGACAGATTCACAAATAAAACCATCAAGTGGATCGTGTGTTGGCCATAATATGAACTCCGAAATCCTGTCAAATCATGAGACATGATAGTTATTACCTACTACGTACCAAGCAGAGCTGAATGCGCTTACATTGTCCACCGGCGGAGGATATCGTCCGTCGGCGTTAAGGGTACTGAAAAGGGCTCACAATCAGGATCACTTGGGAAGGTGACGGTGAGGACGCCGCCCCAAGCAGAGGATGGATCACGTTCAATATGAGGTACAATTAAAACCATCTATCGCAGGGCAGTGCGAGATATTGGACCTGAAGGCAGTAGACATAACGTAGTTAGTTACCTTTGGCATTTCCCTGGCAGTTAGAATACGCTGGGTGCTAGTGTCGATGATGCACCATTGTCTGTCGAACTATAGTCGAGTAACGAAGAGTAGTTGGCAAGTATGAATATGCGCATTACTATGATGTGAAACACACCTCGATGCCCTCTGGCGTGTATTTTGCTGATTGAACAGATGTACCCCGGCAGCTCTAGCATACCTATCATCAGGCAAGGAGAGGAGCAAAAGTAGATAGTTTAAGATTCACTTTGATTGGATGAACTAGAATCTTTGAGACTCGAACGTCCTTGACGACCATTCTCTTACCGCGGCGAGAGACGATATGGGCAATGGGAAGAAGAAAGACGATAGATATAGCAATCAAGACTGTGAGTAAGTTGGGAGGCATAGAGGAGCGGGGATATGTATTTTTTAGAATTAAATTAATAAAATTACAAGTTGGATTCATCCAGTTCGCAAGATTAAATGAACACCACTGTCTGTACTGACCACATCGCTCATTTCACCTACTTCAAGTTCATAAGCAGCTTCCTCGAACGCCTTCTGCATCTTTCCCTTATCAAACCAACCGAGATCACCTCGTGCCGTATGAGAGGAGCAGTCAGAATGCTTTTCCGCCAGCTCTCCAAACTTCTCTACAGAGCCATTAATTTGCTGTTGGTACCCTCGCAAAATATCGATGGCCTCCTCCTTTGAGCGCGTAATGGTTGCCTTCACTGCATCAGCACCTGCGTCAGTATTGTGTATAAGATACGGTTGCTCACTTCTTTCCAGCTCGAGGGACGCCTACTCCCACTGTGCTTCACTAACAAGTGACTAGCACGGATTTTCTCCGGATTGTCATCCTTCGCAGCTGTTGGATGGAGGTACTCTTTGGCGCCTGGGAGCTCAGAAATGTCTTTATCAGTGAGGCCTGAAGGGATAGTCCAGGTGGATTGCTTTGTTTCAATATTGTAGAAGTAGGGTACACCGCGTGTGGTAGAGAGACGGATTTCCCACTAGAGAGTGAAATGAATGGGAGATGGGGGAGGATATTGTGCAGGGACGCACCATGATGGTCAGAGCAAGAGGGAATCTTGACCCAAATCAGTCATGCATCCCAATAATTTCTACTCCACTTCTGCTTATCGACACCCCTTCGTGAACGCAATAGACTATCTTACAGGCGTAGGAGGTGTGTTTTCACCGTCTTGCACCTATATCTTCATTACTCACCTCAACAGATGACCCTCGCACAGTGAGGCATCACCAGTTTTCATCAATCCCATTATGTCCACATTCTGACCTCTATTCCAGCTCACAGAGCAGGCCATGACTCAGCTCTCCGCATATATTCGCAGACAACACCAATGGTGGGACCACATTCATGATTCCATCCAGCGTGATACCTGGACAAATGCTGCGAATAAACCATGGATCGTCAAAGCCTCTGCACGGGAATATTCCATACACCTGTCGCACAAACAGGTCTTTGCATTCTCTACTCGCCTCCTACTCATGTTTACATCACCTTTTCAGATAGAATATGTACTAAACGAACTATCCGGTTACGCTGCCCTAAGGGACCAAGTCAACAAGTGGCATGTACCCTCAGTCATTCCTAGCTCAAGTGTTAATTGCCCACCCAAGCCAGGTCTCTTGTTTTGAACGTATTTGGGAATCCACATCATTGCTCGATGATTTAACCACAGTGCACTTCCTCGAAGAAGTCGATATACTCTTTGAGAGTAAGAAAAATAGTGCTACAAATACTGGCGGAAGATGCGAGATTTTCCTTGTTGACCCGTATCTTTATCCTTTCATCTATGACAGAACTTTCACCTTCATTGGTGGGGATGAATTAGGAATACGTACGCTATCCGGACCAGTCTTTTTCGCGACCTCAACTAAATTTTCCCTTTTGCCGACCGACGTCCACATTTCGGAGAATTATGAAGGAGCTACCTTTTTGTCCTACATCAACGATCTACACCCCGCAAGGCATAAAGTCATGTACTCATTACTTTCGAAGCTGCTTTGCAAACTCGTTCCCTTGTTTGAACGCACTTTAACAGATCTCCACAGGAACAACCCTCTAAAATTGCGTATTCCGGGGAGCTATTGTTACACAGAGTGGGACGAACCTGATCCTCCTGAACATTCTGACGATGAAGAAGGATGGGTTAATCACCAAGAGGAAATAAAGAAATGGGAACTCTCGCGTCCCATCAAGCTTCCAGACGTTCCAGAAACAGGCTACCCTGGTGGAGTGGAAGATCGCAATCATCGAGTATATTTGAGAGGTAGGACAATACAGATCGTAACTGAGATATTGGACATTCGACTTGTGAGCCTAACTGTTCATCAATTTTTTGAAATATAAAATTCATTTATTCTTCTTAGGAACCTGGTAGTCAAGCGATCCCTGAGTCTGATTGGCGAGTGCAAGGTACGCGGAATGAGTGTATTGCCGCTATAGGTGTCCACTGCCTTTTCTTGGTTGGTGTTCATTGTTGACATGAACGTTGCAGCCCTGCTGATTATTCAATTACAAACGACTCATAGGACAATATTGAACCCTATTCAATCATGTTTCGAATGCCGGTTGCCTTTCCGGAAAGTTCCTGTCCTGGTGACGCGAGTGGAATCGAGCGCACATGGGGTCTTCGAAGTGGTGACCCGACCCACCAGTATCTAGGCTTCGTTCCAATGCAATCTGGGATGACTGTCGTCTTCCCCAATATTTATCAACACTGTCGGTCACAAATAACATTGGCAGACCCAACTTCACAGGGACGGGTCGTCCTTATATTCTTCTCTCTCGTTGATCCTGAGGTTAGAGGGCTTCTCTCAACGTCTATTGTTCCACCGCAACAAAAGGATTGGATACAAGATGCAGTGACAAGAAGCTTATTTCCCCGTCTTCCGGCTGAACTGATTGACAAAATTATGAGAGAAACTGAAGGTTTGATGGACTTCCCAACAGCCATGGGATATCGATCTAGAATGATTGCAGAACGTGCCTTGATTCGACGATATATAACCTCGCATCATTTTTGTGTGCCTTTCCGCATTTATGTACAGGCATAGGTATTTTTTCGTTTATCCAGCCCACCACTTTTCTGACAATACTCAGCTGTACTATATTGTCACCTATATCAGTGTCCATTTCTGGTTGTATCCGAAAATATCTCGGGATGCCTGGCGATCTGGGTGACGACTATGAGATGAAACTCAGACATTCATCATGCATTGACTTACAAGGGACCGAACTCGCTTCCCGTATATATACATGGGAACAGATGCCAACCAACAGAATGCCTGGCAACCTGCAAGAATCAACAATGACACCTTGACGCCTCTTCTCATGATCATTCCATTCGCGAAAAAGGTGAAGGCATAAAGGACAATATTCTTCGAGAAATTGCTCAGTGCCAAGATATGCAAGGCATCTGCACCATGTGTGTCCAGTAGATATGTAACAGCAGCTGAACCGGATACAACCATGCTGAAGTTGGCCATTCTAGAAAGCTGTTACTTCTGTATTTATAACCAATAGGAAAAAAAACAATGGAACAAACGTTATGCAGGCAACGGCTCCGATCCATGGCATATTGTGCGTTGTGCCCACTTGAATGGGGAGAATGGCGATGTTGGAAAATATTATGATAATGTTACGACCCACGCACCTGCCCAACCTGCGTAGCCAAACACACCAAATAACATTGTTGCCATAAAGACCAATCGAAACTCTGGCTCGTAGATGCCCTTATTCAATTTTGACATCCACACTATGCCATAATCCATCAATGGTCCTGTAACTGACATTGCCAGAACAATTCCAACAATCCCTCCAAGGTTTGTTAAGCCCTGAAAATAACGTCACCAACAGAATCTACACGGTGAAGAGACATACAATTTGCGCAGCATTGAAGTTGTATTCAATTGTGAAAATGGTGGAAGAACATATTGGCATAAGGCCTATCAATGGATTATCCAGAGAGACGAAAAGTCAAGGCAAGACCATCTTACTCAACCAGACGGTTTGCATGCCATGGGCCAGGAACATAAACCAGGTCTTAGATAGGTTAGTTGTTGACGCATTCTCGAGACCTATCGAGGGACATACGACTGGTGACAGCAGGAAAGGGAAAGGGCGTAAGAAAATCTTGAAAAGATTTTCCTGGCTGAAGGTCCCGTGCCATACTCGTAACTGCGAAAGGTAGCTTGGTGCCACTCTTGCGTCGGAAGCTCCCATCTCCGATTCGGAGCTGGACTCGTCTTTCACCTCTTCTTTTGCCGAGTGGGCACTCGATCCATTCGTGGGGCCATATTTGCGTTCATATGTTGTCTTGTTTTCCATCAGGATATAGAGAGACGTGTTTGTAAATATCGACTTACTTCGGGAACGAAGAAGAACACCATGAGTGTTGCTAGTCCCAGGGGTATAGTTACGAACCAGAAGCCATCTTGCCACGAAAGATTTTGGATGACGTAGCTGTAGAGCAGGGGCCCGCTGCAACTCTCTTAGATGGGTCATTCGACTTTTTTGTGAAAAGGCACATACAGGGTGATACCCGCCATGATTGAGAAACTCCAGATTGTTGATCTGAAGCCACGTTCGTGTACGCTTGCCAAGGAAGTAGGTTCAATCTATATATACTAGGAGGAATAACGCTTACAAGAATATCTGTTCAATCGTAGATGCCACTAGACTTTGATGGGACTTCTTGTGAATTATTTATGCTTCCTTAAAAACATTGACATACCTCTGCAGCGCGGACATTCCAAATCCTTGAAAGATGCGGGACGCTCTGATAGAAATTATGTTCGGGCTAGCGGCGCACCAAATACAAGAAATGAACATCTGAATCTAGTTCAATGAACTAGCCAATAGAAATTGATGAAGACGCACAAGAGAAACAGAGCAAAGATAGACTATCCGATGCCCGAATTTGACAGCAAATGTGTTTTGGAATAACCTGTTCTCAGCATAAGCAAGTCCTAGAATACGAACACTCGGAAAACACACATGAAGCATGCCAGTCCGAGGAGAATTGTGCCGAAGCTCGAAGCAACATTATCGACTGTGATGCCAAACTGTTGTGACAATAACGCATAGCCTGGACCAACCATTGGGGACAGAGCACCATCCAGCGAGGCTGTAAAAGCTCTACCAAAGTTTTGAGTATCCCGCTAATAGGTGATAAAGGATTGTGGGACTTGCAAGGTCCAAAAACAAGCCTCCTTCTTCCAACGGGGCCAATTAAGGCTACATAATCCAGGCGATCATGATGAGCTGTCAATCATAACGCTACAAAGGCTGATACTCACGGATCATTTAGGTTGTCAGAGGGTTGTGGCACAAGAACAATATGTGAATCTCTCCCGGTTCCTCTTTTCAGTCCATCGGCTTCATCGACTCTAACCTGGAAGGCGGGTCAGTGGGGTCAAGGGATTCGACAAAAGGTGGCGCCTACCCGTTGACCACGAATAATCTTGAGATCTGAGAGTAATGACGTTCCTGGGACTTGCTTCAGAATCTTATCCTCTAGGGCCATTTATCAGCAGGACAATAATATGACGCATAGGGGGGACATACCCAGAATGCCAAACGCCATGTTGGGGCTCAAGGTCTGAGTCACACTGGCTGGCCCTTTTAAATCCAACAAGTTCTAAATGCGTTTCTCTTCTCACAGGTTGACCTCATGAAATAGGAAACAAAGAACTGAACTGAAGCGACCTTCTCTTCAAATCCTAAATAAACCTTGCGATATCATTGCGCGTTCGGTGAATCTATTTGGGCAATGTCATGAACCATTCATCCTGATCCCTCATATCAGCAAGACAAAAAATGCGAATCAAAAAGAGATGATGAGTGCGTCTCGTGAACATCCGAAGTTGCTTACAATTGTATAGATCACGGGCAAACTAATCATGCGCCTGAGATATAACTCACCTCTATGGGCGAACTCTACCTTTTTTGTGGAGTCAGACTCATATGATACATACCTTGAAGCAAATAAAGAAGGGAGGAGCAGATTCCTACTCAGAAATTGCATTCGGCGGAGCTTGTTAAGAAAGAGAAGAAACACTGAGAATATATAATAGCACCTCTCGAACAGTGACTCTGACCTGGGATATGATGTAACCACCAGGCATCTGTTTTTAATCATGGTGATTAAAGTTTACTTGGTATAATTCTAAGTAGTGAGGGAAAGGGAAAATTATATTAAATATATGAACGCAACACGGACGCCGATACAAGAAATTCCCATGGGGCAATATTTCGGGAAGCATCCGAGCAATGGTATCTCTACTCCTGACCATAACCCATCGGATTCTTTGTTTGCCAGTTCCAAAGATCTTCGCACATGGTTTCCAGAGGCTGCAATGCTTTGAACCCAAGCTCTTTCTCAGCTAGACTTGGGTTTGCAGTAAGGTCAGGAACATCTCCTCGACTAAAAGGAGAAAGAACTCAGGTTAAGTCGCCAATGCTGCTGAAAAGGAAAGTACCGTCTTCCGATGATTTCATATTTGTAATCAAAACCGGTGGCTTTCCGCATTGCTTCAACAATCTGAAGGACACTCATACCTTGACCTCTTCCAAGATTGTACGCTTTGTAATAGGCGTCTCGAGTACCACGGAAGATATCCGAGTCTTCGACAAGCGCATCAAGTGCTAATAGATGGCCAGTCGCCAAGTCAAGCACATGAAGATAGTCACGGACACATGTTCCATCTCTGTAATGAACGTCATTCTAGCTCGATAGAGACTCAAGAAGGAACGCACAGTGTGGGGTAATCATTTCCAAACACTTTTAGGGTGGTATCTTTGACACGACCTATAGCCATATGAGCTAGAAGAGGTAAGAGATTTCCAGGTCTGCCCTTGGGATCCTCGCCAATTTTTCCAGAGGGGTGTGCACCTGCAGGACTGCCAATTGAACTGAGCGATAGATCCGAAGATTGGCGAAGCAAACACACTTGAAGTAGCGTAGGGATATGGCTCGCCAATTTTTATCCGCTGTCTAACAATTTTAGACCCATCCACCCTCCAAGTGAGGTTATCATACCGTGGCATAGGTCATCAATGATTGTCTCCGCCATTACTTTGGTTTTTCCATATGGACTATCGGCCTGCAACCTAGTCGTTTCTGGAATGGGGATGATGGAGGGTGTGCCGTAGACAGTAGCGGAGGAGGAATATACAATACGGTTGCAGCCGTATTCTCCCATTATCTGGAGCAGTGAAATAGTAGCAGAGACGTTATTGGCATAGTAGGTAAGTGGTATCTCTGTTGATTCGCCCACAGCCTTGTAAGCCTAGGGAAGTGGTGAATATTTTTTGCATATCGCAATGGTATAAAGGAAGAACGGACTGCAATATGGATCACGCCCCATATACCACCGACTCCATATTTCTCAAAGACAGCCCTGACCTGTTTTTGATTCGTGAGGTCACAATTGTGGGCGTCAATCACTGTGCTTTGAATATCTAGTTCAGATGGATTATTGGGTAATTCACTTCTCGAGAGCTGGGTGACTCGCGAGAGGGCAGGCGAATGGGAGTTGTGATGATTGTCTATGGAAATGACTCTATAACGCCGTGTTTTCTGCAAAGCATAGATAACGTGTGTTCCTGGTAAGGTCACTACAGTGAGACAAGAAAAAAAAATGAAGGTGGTCAGCGTCACTAACCGATATATCCTGCGCCACCAGTGACAAGAACGTTCTGAATGTGGGTGTCGTCGGACTAAGGGAAAAGAGTACGATGGGGAGGCATACCTTGAGAGAGGACATGGGAGATGAGGGAAGGGATAATATCGATGAAGGATGGTGAGGTAATCAGAAAAACTAAGTCTATAAATCATTCTACCGCGTCTCCTCCATTTTTACGTCCACTACTCCCTCCCCGCTCTTCACCACTCCTCCTTCCTCAATACCCCCCTGTGTCCCACTCGACCCTGTCTCCTCGTTCTTATGTACTTTTTCTATTTCCTGTGCAAGCAGCTCTATATCTCCCGTCCCAATTCTCCCAAATAGCTGTAAATGCCGATCCCGGGCCGTCCGGAGCGCCAGCCAAGCCCAACGTTGCTTGTTCTTCATACAAAGCATTTAACAATGCATACAGCAACCAAGGAACATGAGATCATACCTCTTCAGATTTAGCAATTTGTTCATCACCAGCCCACGGATCAGGCAATGGCCCTGGCGCCGGCGTTGATCCTTGAGCATTTGGCACCACCAGTGGAGTCTCTGTTTTCTGTACATTACTTGGCAGACCTGGCCTTGCAGGCAGCGATGGATGGAGGGATGGCTGAGAAGCTATGGATTCCTGACTCTGTATTTCAGAAGTTGCCATTGTCGGCTCTTGAAGCTTAGTGCTCCCGGCCGTTTCATTGGCTTCTGTTGAGTTCGAGCTCGTTTCTGTTGCTGCGAGCAAAGCACTGACAGGGGCAGCAGCTTTCGCTCGTGCCTGTGCAACTCGTTCTGCAGCCTTTGCAAGCATCTTCTTTCTCATTGCAACTCTGGCATCCTCTTGCTTCACTTTTTTGACAAAGTCCTTGACATCCCCTGGTCTGATGTCTCCTTAATTAAGTTTCTCATGCTCAACTAAAGAGTATGCTTACTGGAAGGGCATCTGTAAATCTTGCAAGTCTCTGTATCCCATATCCCAGATGTCAGACAAGGGTTCTGATCCCAATGCCCAAGGCCAGTCATCTGGTGGTTCTCTCATCTTAAGTCGGGCATCAGATGTGGCATCCACCAGTCCAACTTTCTTGCCCTCAAGTTCAGTAGACCAGGGTTCCTTGTCAAATGGAGCGCACAGCTCATTTTTCCACCTAACCCAGTTTTTATCCCTATCGAGGATCGCGTTGACTGTGTCTGCAAATGCCCTACCATTTGGCGTAGTTTGACGGAGTTCTTCCATAGCCTTGTTAATTGTATCTTGCACCCACTGAGCATCAGCTGTTTCTAGCGTGAAATCCATCTGCAACGAGCGATTGCGGGTTGAAGACCAGGAGCTTTTGTTGGTTTTGGTGAAGGTTAGAAGATGATGTAAAAGGATAAGTAGTTGAAAAAGGAATTGACGGCGGAAATGAGTGTCTGCAATCTAAAATATGTCAGGGACTGTTGACACATACGAGGCAAACCCATACCTCAAGATCCAAAAGATCCGGACTCGTAAGAAATTTGGCGAAAAAGTACGAGGTCTCTTCAGTTTCAGGTTCACGTTTTCTCTTCAGTGATGCTGATGCACCTGGTCCTGCACGACTTCCCATCATAGCGCGTTCCTTCGCAGTAGCCTCTTTGATTACTGGCAGAACCTTATTAACAGCACCTTTGAATTCAGGAAAGATATCCTTTTGGGCAAACAATGGCGGCTTCGAGAATGGGAGTTGTAATGACCAGAACGTGCGATAAAAGTCTATTAGGCCGTTATACATGAGTAAAGTAAAGTAACCATCCCAGTAACACGCACCATCTTTTGAAAAAAATGTCGACTTTGCTGCTTGCGCATCCTTCGAGTCCACTTGCATTTTGTCTATCTGCTCGTCAGACTTGTCGGCAGCTCCTGTATCACTGAGTCTTCCCTCTCCCTCCTTCCGCGGCCTCTCTTTCTTATCCAGATCGCCAACACCTTCCCAAATAGGTCCGTATTCGCCACGTAGATTTACACCACTGCGTTCTCCTAAAGGGAAGACTCCACTAAGGAAGGTGAGGATTCGGCCACAGAAGATAGTAGTAGATCCCATCTTGGATAGACGGCGCAGTAAATCATTCAGTGTGCGTAGGAGGACAAGCGCTTTCCCTTTTTGTGGGACCATGCCATCGGTTAGTCGATTGGAGCGAAGCTCAATCCAAGAGAATATATGAGAGCAGGACGCGACGGTCTGAGTTTCGAGTAGGTCTTGTAGTACATTGAGAGGAAAAGTTTGTTCACACGCATCTATTATACACCTTTCAATGGAACGCACGCCTCATAGGTGGGTATATCGTCATACCGTGCTCTGTGAATGAGAGGATCACGTCAAGCATATCGCGAAGTTTATTATAGTAAGCAGCATCCTCGTCAGCAAGTGCCTTGCCTTCTGTGGCCTATATACAGATGCGTTGTCCAGTTATGAATAAGGACTGATGAGGAATGCCAAGCCAACTCACCGCAAGACTGAAGACCTCACTCCTCAAGAGGTACTCCCATTGAGCTTTTCTATTTTCTGGCGAAGAGTGGGTTTTTGATATTTCTAGGGTCTCTTTCACGAGAGTATTGAGTTGATCTTGTTGGAATGGGGAGGACTGAAGGCGTTGAAGGAGGGATTTGAGAGCTGGTTGGTAGGTGACCATTGAAGGCGGGGGGGAAGGGGGCAGCTGCCGTTGCTGCCGCGCAAATTCCCACGCATAGATACGGTGTCAGGATTGTTTTAGGTGAAGTGATTACGTACTTCCACCATGTCCACAAACAACCCGTCCCTCCCCGCTCCCTCTGCTGTCGATGCCACCAAGCTGTTTGATTCTCTCGATGTCGACATCGCGCAGATATCACTACTCATGTCAGAGTATAACGTTGACGTTGGCGGAGACGAGACCGACATCTCAGAACTTCTCAAACGTCTAGAGAGTGCAAATGGCATGGCAGATGGCGTTGAGAGTAAACTTGACGGTATCTTGGGAAACCTAGATGAGCTTCTGGAATTATTGGAACCCAAAAATCAAGACACACACACTACTACCCAGGTTGCATCGGTCGATAACTAATACCTTGACATGTACTATCAGGTGTATCCCTGTGCGTTGAACATCTAATCATCTGTACCATAGATGAAACCGACCAATATCGACTTCGGTTTTCGTTTGCTGATCATAATCCGTGGAACTGGGTGACTAGGTGGCCCACTGCAGTTGTTGTGAGCAGCATCGAGCTACGCACCATTTAGTGTTCAAGACTAGGGACGGGTTAGTGGATGAAAACAGTACTTGTATATCACAATCCTTGATACGAGCAGTGTTATCCCAAAGACTGCACTACCTATTAGATTCCGAATAGATTGAGCCAAAGCTGTGGGGCATATACAGGAGAATATGACTACAGTACAACAACATATCATGAAAGCTGTTGATCATGTCGGGAGATATGTATTCATTAGTCTTCTAGCTTTGATGGATCGAAACGCTTCACTGTATCTACAACTTGGGACCCCTTCCGAGCAAAAACGAGCTAGAATGAACGTCGGTCTCAATACTTGTAATAAGAAACAGTAGTCAGGTAATGTGGAACGTACGAGATAAGGATTTGCAGTCGAGCCTGTTGTATCGGATAGTACCTCATCTTTGGATACAACTGTCACATCGGAGTCATTGTATTTAAACCAAGAGTCAGGTGAGTTTGGAAGGTGCCGGGAATAGAAGAAGTAATGTCCCCAGGATGGAGAAGAGCCCCGATGGATGAAAACCGACGTAAGCTCATAGGCTACTTCTATGTCATCTTGCCATATTGATTCCAATTCCTCTTTGAGTTGGACTGAACGTATGTGCAAATTCTGAATTTCATCTCTTATCGCATCAACTTCTTCACTTAATTGGACGAGCAAATCGTTGTCCAAACCGGGTATTGTTATGCCATCTAATTTCGATAGATAGCCGTGGGTGTAATCCACAGAAGAAGTATATGGGCCCATCTGAGACTAGGTTTGCTAACATCGGGATATACAGATATTTGGGATACAAACCTTGCCTTCTATGAGTGTGCATAGCCGTTCCCTACAAGCATTTAGTTCGGCTTGAATCAGTTTACTTCGCACTTTCTTCTCTGGATTCGCATTATGCATAAAGCGATCCAAAAAAATCGTTTCGCTGAACTTGACATAGGCCTGTGATTTGTATGGTTGAAGGGTATCACGATTGAACTGAACTCTCTGAAGAAGATACGCATTGGTGAAACCCATGTATGATAAAGGAAATGCACCCAACCTGAAGTTGAATCTGAAGCAGGGGTGGGACATCAACAAGGGAAACCTCCATATGCGCCTTGTTCCCTTCATATTCAACGATGTCATCGAAATAACTACTAAGCCCGTCGTAGATGTCAACTCCATCATGAATAACGTTGACAGGAAGGTGGGAAAACAAGTCTTCTTTTTCGTGTATCGAAGATCGTGAAACTTTCTTGTCAGATATATTTGTCAACCGCTGACGAAGTTTGCCATAGAACAATCTGTGAATCGGTATTAGACAACCCATTGCAAGTAATCAAACGCATGAACCTTTTGACAACACTTGTTTTATCAGTGTTACTTTCCGTTTCATGGTCCTTGCTACTGAAATTCAACAAGGCTGTCTCGATTTGGAACATACAGTTGTCCATGCATTCAGCGACATCATGCTGCTTCCCTAGAAATATATGGATAAATGAATCAAGAACCTGTAGAACAGGTGGAGCATACCAAACATCATGACCGAATCAGACTTGTTAGCTAGCTTCCGTGGTGGCAGGGGTGGCGGTTTTTGAGACGCAAGCGGGCCTTGCATCTTGACGTCTCCATCATTGTCATTCTTCGGTGTTGAACTTGCATCAGGGTGCTTTGAAGAACTCGCCGTGCTTGAGGGAGGGGGAGACATCGAGCTCGTAGACGACGGCGCTGTGACAAAGCTGCCATTGTCCTTGGGTGAGTCTGGGATAGGACTGTCGACATCCATATCGCTACTATTGCTTTTCCGAGGAATGGTGTCCCTAGGACGTTTTCCGAGAACGGTATTCGTGGTACGACCAGGGGATTGAACTGTGGATTCAGTCACACTTATTCTAGATGGCCCGTCCTCAACCAGCGTCGCCTCAGTATCATTGGAAGAGTCGGTTCCACCCTTATCAATCTCATCCTCTTCCTCATCACGAGAAGTCACGAGAGCCAGCTTAGCTAGTTCAATGGTTGGAGTAACGGCAGTTGTTTCACAGTACTCCATATTGAAGAACAAGTCTGCGAGTTGATGGATAACTGTATCATTATATGAGTTGGATCCACAGAAAAATGGCGAAAGTAGCGAGTACATCTTTTCGATCGAAGAATTTCCCTGCGCGTAACCAACCTACCGCCTACTCGATGCCGTTTCAAATCCTCCTCCGATAGTTTCTCTTCTTCTACACCGCTGAGGTCTAGCTTAGACATTGGCATGACTGCATCACGAAGGTCCTTGATGGTATAAAAATACTGATCTGAATCAGCATGTAAGCAGTAATGAATGAGATTTCGACTACCTGGAGCAAGGAGTTCAAATAACATGTGTTCCCTAGTTGATTCAACCCGCGAGGCATATCAAACGGAGTAGGGGCAGCAATTTCACCAGCTACAGATTGCCCATTTCATGTCAATTGTCAGCGTCATTGGTAAGCAGTGTACATACGATCCTGGCCAGACGAGAGAAATTGTCGCAACCTTTCACTATTCCTAACCTCGGCAATGACTAACAAGGCTTCTCTCATTCTCTCCATTTGCATTGGCTGCTCATCGAGCTGAGGTATTTGTGGGTCGACTTTCCGCTGGCATAACAATCATCTGGACTTACTCTCATGTTAAAGACAGTGATGAGCATGTTGTCATCGACATTTTTGGGCACCTCCAACGTGTCATATGCCCTTTCTGGCGTCATGACATTGTTCTTTCCTGATTCCCATGCTGCCCTGAGCTGTGGACTTCCTCTTGATTCCGCAAGTATCCTGAAAGCGTCATTCGCATCACGTTGGGTAGAACTTGCCGCTGGGTCGCGCCATGAACGCTTAATGCATTCCTTCCATGCATTCACAATGAATTCGTCTGGAACATCATCCTCTTCGTACTCGACGCGCAAAGGTCCATCTATGCCAAAACCTAGAATCGCCGCAGCGGTAACGAGGTCACCTGTCGTGAATCGGTCACGCGAGCGCTCCATAGCCATCAAGTCTTGTAGTGAAGCTGGACAGCTCCCCCTTTCCTGCATGACCTTAACAAGATTGGAAATATGGGTGAAGTATGTGACAGTTCCAGCAGGGTCACAGCGACATTGTGCGAGATAGCTAAATACCAGTAATTCTACATCCACTAAGTCATGCAATACAGATGTATCAAGATGAATTCGCACCAGGTGAATAGCTTGTCGGAGTTAAGCCAAGTTCTCGCCAAGCTCTTTGATGAGATTCAAGGGTGGCCAATGTTAGGCCATGTAACTCGCCCCGGGGTACTTAAGAAGTATCAGACTGGTAGCTTGAACGCACAACAATCATTTACTTTGTTCGGGGTGAGCACCTACAGCGTGCTGATACATCTCCCTAGCACTCTCGAGCTTCACACATAACCGATGAGATCTGGTATCCTTCAATTGGACGGCTGTGATAGCAAAAGTTAGACTAAGTTGAAAGAGCATGGATTAGACATGCCGTGTCGACGTCGGCACTCAAAAACCCATGAGCCTATCTCGACCCATGCACGCAACAGTTTTTTTCGGTTCCTTCTTCCTTCATGACTCACTACATCTGTGATTGGTGGTTTCAGAGCGAGATCATTCTCATAAACTTCCTCGGTGAAACCTAGTGTATCAAATACACGCTTGCTAACCGGCAAAAATATGAGCCAAATACGTGATACTAATCATTATAGGCGCACATATTGGAGTTCCATCCAACCTTGGATTGGAAGGACGAACGAGCGGCTCTAAGCATTCTATTCTCAGCTCTCCATAGCTTGTTCTCTATCGCACTGGAAGATTTTAGATTTTAGTGAAGTGTACAGAGCCACAGGATGAAGGGGTTCACAGGAGGATGGTTTCAAAAGCTTGCACGACGGCTTGCTCTCCATTTTTCCCCGGAGGTGGATTCTCCCTTTTATCTCGTACAAACTCGTCGAAATGCTTGCGTGGAATAACCCCAGGTATTATTCCGGAGGCAACGCAATAGAAGGAGCACTGACAGCACACATAGAGATCGAGCAACTTCCCCTCTCCAGCTTCCTCTCGGTCTTCCAAGTCTTCGAGACTATTTAAGCCTTGCAAATCAACGTCAACGACCGTCTGGGCACGTCTTCTTAACTTAACAGACTCTGCCAAGTCCCATTCATCTCGCCGAAAGGGCGGAGTCAATTTGTGTGCATCGATCGCTTTCTCGTATTTATGAAAATGGTGAGTTTTGTTGGCGGGACCATATGAACCAGCGTCACCAATACAAGAGCTGGTGTTCTTCCGCCGAGTTAAGTCTGGCAAAGGGGAATGCGTAGAATTCAGGAAAGATTTGGCCAAGGGTGGTGATACTAAGGATGATTTCCAGCTCAGGATAACCCACCCATTCTCTTTTGGGCAATAGTAAGCATTCGGGTGTGGGACGGCTGTGCGCACATCCTCCTCTGTGGGTTGAGGTGTTTGCAATGTTGGTTGGGAGCTAATAGCATCATTAGACGAGCGTGATGAGATAATTGAGGAACTTGATCTTGAATCAGTCAGATTGGATGTTTGGACAGTTGGAAGTGGAATATTAGGTGAAGTGACCGTGACAGAGAAAAGGGAGTGTTCCGGATCATGCAGCTCTTCTGCAAGGACAGGTGGTAGCATGCCTGGTCCTGGTCGCTGACATTGTTGTCGCACTGATGAGTTCCACCAATTGGCCTCTTCATAGGTGGATCTTCCATCAATCAAAGCCTCCGCACTCTTTGAGGGAGAAAGGTAATCCAAGGATTCTAAGCCAAGGGTATTATTTCCACCATCCGACCAAGCCGAGGCCGGAGGTCCGTAATTCGCCCAAGCAGAGTCATCACCCGCCCAGCCTTTTCCAGCATCGGTATCCCAGTTCTGATTACCCCAACCGTTATCTCCAATGCTATCTTCTGGATGAAGTAAGTTGGGAGTAACATCCACATGCCCAATTGACTCGTCAACTATGAGTTGAGGCTCCCTGTAGCTGACTGCATTACTTGGTGAAATGGATGAATAGTTTGGTGGATCTGGTGGTGGTAAGTATGTAGTATGGGAGGAACCTGACTGTGATCGAGTGGAGGGTTTTGCAGTAGGTAGACAGTAGAAAGAGCTGGGGGGGATGGGAGAGCTAGATCGGACTGGGGTATTTGGCCTTTGTGCAGGAGCAGCTCCAGGTGTAGGTAGAGGTCGACGAGTCTTTTGAGAACCATCCTTCTTCTCCATTGCAACCCGTAGACAATCTTCCTAGATTATCTCTCCTGACTCCAAATTATCTTCTTGCAGAAAGCAAAGCGCACCTGCGCAGATTGTCTGATTTTGATGATTAACTAGCACCGCTGCAAAAGTCGCAGACCTTTTGAAAATAAATTGAGAGGGACGCGTGGAGGTAGGCAGTGCAGACCACGACGCTGCAGCGGCATCAACAAGGAGGGAATGAGGTCTTACGTAACGGTGACATAGCAATTGGCTCGAACAAGGTATTGAACTTTTTTTTTTTCCCGCATAGAGACTTTTATTACAGGGGACTGTTTAACTACGCACGAAGTACAAGACGACGATAGGGGAAGGGATGAAAAGACATCGCACTACATTACAAGGCACGGTCGCAAGGGCCGTAGTAGAGGGGGAGTGTTAACGCACTATGGAAAAATGAAAACCTGGGGCTCAACGGGGCATCGGCCAACACGACGGAAGGATTCAGGCACCCGCCCCCAGGTTATTAATGTACATTGTCAGGACAGTGGTCAAAGGAAAAGGCCAAAGGATTTTCATCCAGCCACTTGGATAAAGTGGACAGGCCATCCTTGGCATAAGAAAGAAAATGAGGAGAAGGAAACAGAGGGGCATACCTGCTACAGTGGCACAGGATGTGTCCTCTCATGTGCTCTTCATTACCACACTCCAGGCAGGTGCTCAGTTGGTGACTCTAGCAGTGACAATGTGATCACATTTGGAGGCACCCAAAGAAGGTTTAAACCTCCAGTTGCTGACCTTGAGGGCCATATGACAGTGCCCTGGGTTCCAGGAGATTTGCCAATCATGACTGGCACAGTACCTGGTATCAGCTTTATAAGCCACATGGAGGGCAAAAGAGCCCTTGAAAGGATCTTCTGCATCAGTATGGACCGTCCCAACCAGGCAATCAACAGCTTCATTCCCTGGGACACCTACATGTGACAGACACCAGGAGATGGAGATGCCCTTGCTAGATCTCTCAAGTGACAGTGCAGATGGCAAGGGATGTAAATTGTAGAGGGTGGACACTAGGGTCCAGAGCTGCTGTTGAAATTATATGCTCACAAATAATTGAAGACATCTGTCAACAATGCAGATAAAAGATCATTGATTAGATGAAGAAGAAGATGATCATGTTCTGTCATAAGCAGAATCAAGTCATTATGAATCATCATCACTCACAGTTGACATGACATGAGAATGTAACTGTCCAACAGACTGTTACACCCTCCAAACCTCTAGTGCTCAAGGTTCAACCCCTAAGTGCCCCAACCCCTATTTTTGATGCTTTGACATCCTCTTGTTTACATTTGTTTACCTTTTTGCAAATATTCACCTTTACTGCCTCTTTGGACAGTGTTTCATCTGTAGTCAACATTGCTGACTATTGCTTCAGGCTACTCTGGTCCCCAGGCATCCTTACTCATTGCTTTACCAAGCTACTTACTCATCTGGTTACCAGTAGTAGCCATATTTACTTTCTTACTTGTTTCACTTTAGCTACTTAGATACATGACTGTTACAATTCCATTTCTCTCTCCTTTCGTTTTTCTTATCTTATCTTATCTCTCATCATCTAATCATCTAAGCACTCCATCTTATCTTCCTCATGCTTATTGCATTATTCCTTTTCTTTTTCTTTTTCCTTTTTCTTTTCTTTTCTTTTCCTTTTCCTCTTCTTGGACATCTCGGCCTTCCTGGTCTTCTCAGTCTCTTTACCAAATACTCGGTAAACTTGGCCATTCTATCTTTGGGAGATGTTTGGTTGATAAACATTCAGTTAGGTAGTATATAAGACTTAGTTGTAGCTAGCCTTGTTTCCCTAGCTTTTGTATTGTTACCACCACATTGGGCAATACTATTAGTGTTACGAACCCTTTCTCATCTTTTCCCTTTTTCTTATCTTATCTTATCTTACCACCCATCATCTAATCATTTAGGTGCCTCCTTTATCTTCTACGCGCCTATCTTATTTTCCTTTATCCTTTTTCCTTTTCTTTTCTTTTTCTTTTCTTTTTCTTTTCCTTGGCGATCTCGGTCTCATCGGGAATCTCGGTGACTCGGACATCTCGGATAGTTCTGAGAAGGTTGCAAGTTCAATCCCTCTTCGAGCCATTCTCTTTACCCCACTTTTAAGATGTCATTTACTCTTGTTTGTACTTTAGCTCTTAGATTGTCTATCCACAGTATAGCGTCTTAAGTAGCCCAATACACCTCATTGTCTCCCTCTTTCTCTCTATCCTTTTACTTCAACAACTTCGGAGTGATGCCTGGGGATTTGTGGGATCACGGTATAAGGTTATACTAGTGAGCTCCTGACAAAATCTAAGAGCTATCATTCCTCACTCGTCCGAACATCTCCTCGAGACTCATCCACCCACCCACTTCCAAAGGTACACTTGTACCTCTCCTCTTCATCCTTACTCTCAGTGATGGAGGGTGTCCCTCATCCGAGGCACCCCGCATCGCACAAAGCCTAATCACAGGCTCCATCGACCTCGTCTCATGCCCAGTGCCTCTATTCGACCGTAAACTGTTATAGTTGGTGGAGAAAGACCAATATAACTCACAGAGCACGTAGGAACTTGACAGAGGCGTAGACCTGTGTTTCTACCCCCTTCAAGAGAAGCTCGTTTGTTCGTCGCCCAGCACGCCATCAACCTCAAGCTTCCCTTATCCTTATCCATCCATTGCTTACCTAAGTGACAACTCAGGGTCGTGTGCCCGTCACAAGGTTCTACTGAGTAACCTACCACCCTTCTACACTTCCATTTCACCTTCACAATGGATCCGTTACTATACTCCTTACTTCCCCTTTATTATCTTTTTCGAATTCTCTTCTACCCCTTGCGAATGATGGTTGGCGGTGCTGGTGGAGGCACTGAGGAACCTGATTGGACCCTCGACCAAGCGCTGGTACAAATCCAGCAGTTAATGAATAGTCTTGCTGCTCTGCAAAATATGGTTCATCAACAGAGCGCGGTTATTCAACAACTACAAAATCAGGCTCCTCCCGCTGTCCCCAGTTCTGTTCCTCGCGGTCCTAAAATGGCGACTCCCCCAATCTATGATGGAGTGATGGCAACTTGCGAAGGATTCATCAATAGTTGCTGCCTCTATATGTCCACTAAACCGCAGGAATTCCCGATGTTATGGATCAAAATAACATGGGTGTTAGGTTTTATGCAGACAGGAATGGCGCAGATGTTTCGCGACCATTTCCTAGTGTACATGGCTACTCCAGAATTCCAAACCCAATATGAGCAATCCCCAGAACCTGACCAGATCGAACTCCTGTACAGAGATATCTACAAAGCATTTGGTGACCCAAACAAACAGGCTACAGCAATCCAGGAGGTCACCACGATCAAACAAGGGTCTCGATCAGCAGAAGAACATGTCCAGCTCTTCAAGCAAAGTTACATGCGATCTGGGTATGGAGAAACTGCTGGCATTCACGAATTCAAACGGTCACTGAATTCACCACTACTCAACAAATGTATGGCAGTTCCGGAGTTACCGACTACACTAGAAAAATGGTACGAACTAGTCATTCGGTTAGACCGCCAGTGGAGGCAGGTGGTGGCAGAAAAGAAGGTTTTTGCTGCATGTGGAGGTAGCAGCACCAGTGGACAGTCTGGTTCATCACAACAAACTGGACAACAGGGACAAACCCGGACCAATAATTTGCAACAAGGCATTAACCAACACGCACAAAGGAATTGGCAGCCACCAGTCAACAGGACACAACAAACACCCTGGAGACCTCCGGTTCAGCCCGCACAGCGAGACCCGAATGCAATGCAGGTTGACTGGAATCATGGACTGATCCAATGCTACAACTGTGGCCAGACTGGCCACATGGCTCGCATTTGCCCTAACCCACGGCAACAGCAAACGAGGTTGGTGAGCGCCTGGAATAGTGGCACCAATGAAGAAAGGGATGAGCTGTGGAGGTTGATGATGAGCGGTGGTAACCAGTCGGGAGGCAGCAGCACAGCGAGAATTGAGGAGGTTCCAGAACAGCAACCAGTCGTGGCACAAGGAGCACAAACAGCTCCTCATACACAGAATTTTCCATTCGGTCAATAAATGACTCCAATTTATTGACTTCTAGTTCAAAGTACATAGATGGACCTGTATGTATTGAGTACATACTTCAAAACAATAAGCATCTTTTGAACCGAATCAGGAGTGAGCCCCTTAGAGTGAATAAGAATGGATTAAGAACCTGGACTGGCCCCTGGGTAACCAGGCATATCTGGAATGAAGAGAAGATGGAGGCAATAAGGACCCTCCAACAATACGCTCATAACAGACGAACCTCGGAAGTGACAGGTGAACTCATTGATCAACTAAATCTAATGAATGAAAACAATGCCCTGATGGCAATATATGAACTTAAAAGTAAACCGACAATAGTTCGTACTAGTGGGAACCATCAGATGGACATCAAGGCCATCATTAGTACCACCGATACCTTCCAGACTTTCAAAGTTAAGGCTTTGTTGGACAGCGGATGTACAGGGTCGTGCATCAACCAGGAATTTGTGAATAAACATCGACTAAATACTACTCCTTTACCTCGCCCAATTCCAGTATATAATGCAGACAGAACCAAAAATAATATTGGGTCCCTAACGCATAAAATACAACTAAGGATGAGGATTGGTGACCATGTCGAGTTAATGGACTTCAGTGTTGCAAACATCAGCAAAAATGATATATTCTTAGGACATGATTGGTTACAACATCATAATCCTAAGATTGATTGGAAAAATGCTACGCTTGAACTCTCACGATGCCCTGGTTCATGTAGAGAAGGATCGGATGTAAGGTCCCCTGAGGAAGAATCCATAGACAAAATGGATTGGGACAAATTTGAAGAGGGTGACCGCCTACTAGCCGTTCATATCGGATCTGAAGAGTTGAGATTACAGGCTTACCAATCTAAGGCAGGGCAATTGGCAGAACAAGCATACAACCCCACAACCTCCAAAGAATTAAATGCCAGAATCCTGCCCTACTGTAAACCCTACCGAAAGGTATTCGAAAAGGAAACATTTGATCAGCTGCCGCCGCAACATCCTTGGGATCATGCTATTGAGTTAATCCCAGATGCAAAAAACCTGGATTGTAAAATCTACCCATTAAATAATATTGAACAGTGGCAACTAGATGAATTCCTTAAAGAAAACCTCGACTCAGGAAGGATCAGACCCAGTAAATCGCCGATGGCCTCCCCTTTCTTCTTCATAAAGAAAAAGGACAGCTCCTTAAGACCTGTACAGGATTATCGGAAACTAAACAAGATGACAATAAAGAACCGATATCCTCTACCCCTTATTAGTGAACTAATCGACCGGCTATCCAGTGCCAAATATTTTTCAAAAATGGATATCTGGTGGGGGTATAACAACATAAGGATTAAGGACGGCGATGAATGGAAAGTGGCTTTTAGGACAAATCGGGGATTATTTGAACCATTGGTGATGTTCTTTGGACTTACTAACTCCCCGGCGACTTTTCAAACCATGATGAACGATATATTCAGGAATGAAATCGCCAAGGGATGGATGAGCGTATATATGGACGATATACTTGTCTTCACCAAAACACTTGAGGAACATCAACAACGAGTCGTGCAAGTATTGGCAAAACTTGAGGAACACCAACTCTCACTTAAACCAGAAAAATGTCAGTTTGAAAGAACTGAGATTGAGTTCCTTGGGTTGATAATATCAGCCGATTCAATTTGAATGGACCCGATCAAGGTCAAGGGGGTAACAGAATGGCCCAGACCGACTTGTAAACGGGAGCTTCAGCAATTCCTCGGCTTCTGTAACTTCTACAGAAGATTTATCGAGGGGTTTGCGTGAATAGCTAAACCACTTACCATTTTAACCGGTAAAGTGGATTGGAAATGGGGACCAGGTCAGGAGAAAGCCTTCAATGGGTTAAAACAAAGAGTTACGACACAACCCATACTGGTCATCCCCAACACCACCGAACTGTTTAGAGTCGAGTCCAATGCTTCTGATTTTGCCTTAGGATCTATTTTATCCCAACAGCAGGCAGATGGTACATGGAGACCAGTTGCGTACATGTCTTGGTCCTTGAACAAGGCTGTTACGCCCTCCAGCCTTCAGCGCTCAAGGTTCAACCCCTAAGCGCTCCCAACCCCTATTTTCGACGCTTCGACGCTCTCTTGTTTACCTTTGTTTATCTGTTTGCGAATACTCACTTTTACTGCCTCTGAAGACAGTGTTTCACCTGTAGTCAACATCGCTGACTATTGCTTCGGGCTACTCTGGTCCCCAGCATCCTTACTCATCGCCTCACCGAGCTACTTACTCATCT